>DF362876.1:13065-26110 GCA_000787875.1 Solanum virginianum
GTAACCCCCCCCCCCCCCCACACACATCAATATACCATTCGTAAGCATATTCTTGTCCTAGGTCACCTTCAAAGATCCTAAGTCCTCTTTTCATAAACGTACTCAAACACTTGAAATTTAATCATGACTTGTAAAGAGGATTGGGTAGAAGTATGGATTCGCAATCGATTGACTAAAAATCATGTAATTAGGACAAAATTCATTCTTAACCATATAGAATAGGACCAATTGGATCAACATTAAAATAGATCCATTTGAAATTTCAAAGCATACTAAAAGAAGAATTTCTTAAAAGTCATCAAAATCATACAATTGAATGATAAATCATGCTAAAGTCGGTAAATAAGCAATAATAGAAACTCAATTTAGGAAATTAGAGGAGAATTCAATAGACCCGTAAGAGAATTGTAAGCCCTAGATAGCATAGTAGAGAGTTCACGTAGGAAATCATAAAAAGTCATGCAATTCTTATCAATTCATGTCAAAATAGACTAAATACTAATAAATCATGATTCATGTAAATAGAAATGGAAAAGACCTATGTAGTATACATGAAATTAGATGAAAATAGAAAAATTAAAAGGGCTCCGTGGAAGGAAGGATTTCAGGGATGAAGACCCACATACCTTGGGAAAGAAGCCACAAGAATCTTTAAGATATTTCTAGAAAATTTGGTGAAGAGCTTGAAGGAATCTTTGGGGCCTTCAATGGGGGATTTGATAGTCTAGGTAGGGAGATATTCTTGGGATTGATGAATTTGGGTGAATGAGGGAGTAATTGAGACTACGGGGTACTCAATACATCATGTTTTTAGTCCATAAGCCGTCCAGGTGCATTCATTTACGAATTGGGAAAAGGTCCAACGTACCCCCACTTAAAAATTGAAATCGGACAATAGTGATCAACCCAGTCTGCGACGCGTAGGAGTTCTATCACAGTTCATTTTTGAGCGAACTGGATTCTGGTCAGATTTGAACTCTAAAAAAATTTGAACCTGAAGCAGGTCCGTGACAGGAACTCCGAAAAAATTTGAACCATCCTGAAGAAGGTCCGCGACGTGGACCCTTCTAGTTATTGAAATTTTTTCAAAAATGTTATTTTGCTATCCGCTTGAACCAAAAATCCACCGAGACCATTTGCACTGTTATAACCCATATAATCAAATTCCAACCTTCAATACGCTCGGGGTATTACATGTACATAGAATTGCCATATCTTAAAACTAACCCAACTTTTTTAATAAAATGAATAGAAATTTATAATTAACTTGAAAAAAAGTGAAGAAGGAACCTACCGTCAAAAGCATCAAATTGGAACAAGTGATGGAGGATGATGAGTTTTTGCTTTCTAGTTTGCACATTGATCATTTTTCACTTTTACCCGGTTAAGGATGAAGAGAGAATAAAACAGTAGGGCTAAGAATAAAAAATATTTGTATTTTAAAGTTTATTGTCTTCTTAAAATGTAAGAAGTTGAATTTTGTGTTTTTTGGTATTAATTTTAAGGACTTGTTTAACAATTTTATTTTTAATAGGATAGGTTTTCTGGGCTTATGTCCCAAAACAAAAATTCACCCTATGCCTAAGTGTACACTCGTACCGATGGGGCTTAGGTCTCTTGGTACTTTCAACCCCACAAATCTCCCTGTGCATTTTTAAAACATTGGTTATCACTGACTGTTTCTAAGGTACCTGGCTTTATAATTTCGATAATTGACATGATTTCCTTGCCTCCCCTCCCCACTGTTTCTATCAGTTTTATTGTAACTATTTTGTTTCATATACATAAAGTGGTGTAAACTTTGTGTGTTTGAATAGAATGACTTCTATCTTGGTAGCTTGTTTTCTCTTTTGATATCACCAGGATCTAAATTTGTCATTTGCATTGCTAACTTTTGTGTTTCCAGATATCCCAGTGAACTAAGCAGTTTTTGTGGCTTCAAACTCTACCCTTACAATTTTAGAATAACCTAAGTGGGTGTCGTTCCCATTATGCTTTCTTCGTTTTGCATCTCCTCACCTTTTTTGCAGCATGAACTCTGAAACTTCATTTCTCATACTCACAGAGGATACTTCTCATGTGCATTTCGGATATCACATCAATATACCATTCGTAAGCATATTCTTGTCCTAGGTCACCTTCAAAGATCCTAAGTCCTCTTTTCATAAACGTACTCAAACACTTGAAATTTAATCATGACTTGTAAAGAGGATTGGGTCTTTTGTTTTTTATATGTGTTCCAGGTGCATGGAGGATTTAGTGAGCACCACTCGCTATGTGACATGGTCCCTCCATAATAAGGTCAGATACTGCATGTAAATTAAAATTTAATGGTTGTTGACTCATGAGCTATATCTTTTATCCTTATCAAAAAGTGACCTATATCCTTTATCGATCTTTGGGTTTCACAGTTGTTTGAATTGATATGCTTAGTGAAAATATGTGGTAAAACATAGTGGCATCTTTTATAAGTTGGTCCTCTGTCTATTGATTTCTTTTCTTCTCTGCCTGGTCCGAGTCCCTAGTGACTGACATGCATCATTTACTATGGTAACAACTCGTGTATTGTTTTGCTCTTGTAAATCTTTGCTGGTCTAATCTATCTGCATATGTACTGTTATCCTTTCAGAATCGAGCTGGATTACGTCAATTCCTAGATTCGTTTGGTGGATCAGAACAGTCTGCCATTATTGGTAATTCCACAACTGCTGGTCTTTCTCAAGATTTGTCAACTGCATCTGTAGCCAGTGATAACAAGCAGGATGTTAAGCCCAGGACAGATGTAAAGCTTAGTCATTTGGCTTCAGGGAATGATTCAAATATGAGTACTCAGACAACAGAAACAAGATTGGCTGACCTTTTAGATAGCACACTTTGGAATAGGAGGCTTGCCCCTTCTTCTGAAAGAATTGTTTATGCGTTGGTTCAACAAATATTTCATGGCATTAGAGAATACTTCCTGGCATCAACAGAACTAAAGGTATGCTTTTCTCAGCAGAACTAAATATTCATGGCTGCTTCATGGTTTGAGATCTGAATGATTCAGATAAACTAAATGGATTCATATGTTGAGAAAACAGACAATCTTAAATGTCTGTTTGGTCTATTTTTAAAACCCTTTATTTATTAGAACCCAACTCATAACTTGGGATCCAACTAAAAGTCCGAACCCGCTTGGTCTGATTGCCCCATCTAAAAAGATATTATAATCAATTAATATAAAATTTGCTATCAATTACCTAATTGTCTTGTTCTTTTTTTTTTTTTTTGGTTTCTTTCCTATAATCTCTTCCTAATAATGATATTAGGGAATCAAACACGGAATGAATTTACATGATCATATTCTTTTGATTTGTATTATTATCATGGGGGACTATTGAACTAATTGTTTCTATATGAATGTGGTCATATTTTCTTTTTGTGTTGTGTCACAAGTTGAAAGAAAAGTTAAAAATTTAAATGGTGGGCAATATCCAAGAAGAAGAGATGTGCCTGGGGGTGGGGGTGGCGAGTGAGTGCAGAAGAGAGGACTAGTTTTTTTTTTTTTTTTTTTACTTTACTATGAAACTCAAAATAGGCCAATCATATGTGGTCACATATTAAGTAATTTCAAACTATTTTAACGGAGGTCCTAAAATGCCCAGGAACTATGTGATTTGGTGCAATATTGGCTACCATCCACTTTATGAGTGTGGGCCGTTAGAAATAAGATTTTGGCTGAAAGGTTAATGTCGAGGGTATTTTTGGCCCGAAAGTTAAATGAAGGGCAATATTGTATCAAATCTCATAGTTCAGAGGCATTTTAGGTCTTTCCCTGTTTAATCTTTAAAAAAGAAAATGGGCCTTAAACCTTAATCTCAAATAAAGTGTTCATCTTTCATTATGGAGCAAATGCAATTCAATTATGTTTTGATCATTTGCTTGATTGAAAATATTTCATAAAGTTTGGTTGCTTCAACTTCCTCTCTTTGTTTGTAATCTAAGAAATTGTTGTCATCTGCAGTTCAACTGTTTTCTCCTCATGCCTGTTGTTGACAAGTTGCCGGCAATGCTTCGTGAGGACTTAGAATCTGCTTTTGAAGATGATTTAGATACTGTCTTTGACATCACTAACCTGCGGCATTCAGTAGCGCAAGACAAGCGGCAAACTGAAATTGAGCTGAAAAGGGTATCTATTCCATTCTCCTTCCTGTTTAATTGTCAATCTTGGAGTTCTTTCTCCCCTTTGGCTTCTTAAACCTTGTCAAAATTTGCAGGTCCAAAAGCTTAAAGAGAAATTTCGCCACATACATGAGCAACTTAATTCACAGCAGTCCAAATTTGGACAGTAACTAAGTCATCAGTTGACGTCTCCTGAAGGGTACTAAATGCAAGAGTAACATTCTGTAATTATGTGTTCTGCATGCATTGCTCATTTTATAAGATTGAAAGAAGAAATGGCAATACATCCTGCAGATGATTGAAGCTTCTTAACTATAACCTACACAGTAGGTAATTGCTTGAATTATGCACTTCAATTGGTTTTACTTCCTTTATTTTGTTAGGGCTACAAAATGACAATTTATGATGATTCATTGAATAGTACAATTTAGCAAATGGACATGTTAACTTGGTGTCCGTGTTCTAATTTTTCATGAGAGCCTCTTACCGTTACATAACCGTGTGCTATCTTGATCAGTATGTACTTGGAAAAAAATCTCCTTATCAGTAGTATCAGCTCTTGTTATGCTTTTCTCGAGGAGAAATATAAAAGACGAGAAGACACCGATGCTTTGTTTATGAATAATTTGATACGACTGTGAGTGACTTATCATTTCTTGTAAACTAAACCTCTCGAGTTTAGAGATCTCTAAGGAGGAAAGTGACCAGTGGAGCACTCAACGGCTTCCAAAGGTAGTCGGAAACATACTACCGTCTCTTGAGTAAATATTGATGTCACATGCAAGTAATAAACTAGAGTTTGCAAAAAACAAAAACAAAAAAAAAGGCTGGAAACGCTGAGATTCAGTGTCAGTTATCATGCCTTAATCGATAACATGATAAGTTACTCGCTCTTATACAGACTCCACTTGTGGGACTCAACTAGGTATGTTGTCTTATCCAGACCACACTCTGCATACCTGGAATAGCCAAAGTCACAGTTTGGCACGATCGTCCAAAGTCTCAACACACCCTGGATGCATTACATAGCCTAACTTCTAACTTCTAGGGTGTTTGAGTCACTATCAAGAAAGAGAAACCCAGTTTTGAGACTATTGATTAGTATATGTTGGTGAGGTGTATTTCAGAGTATTCCATTTAAGAAAGGACGGCATGTTATAGAACTTCCAAACCGGTTCTGCTAAATCATTTTCTCTGGCTATGACAATCTAGTCCTCTGAACTTTGTTGACGTCTCCTATTTAATTAAAGAAAGAAAAGAAAAGAAAAGAAAAGAAATGGCATCATGATGGACTAAGCTCCCGCTACAAAGAATACGGAGAAAGCTCAGATTACAAGAGTCTATTGTACACAGACTTACCTACATTTATGCAAAAGGCTATTTCCATATCTTTAAGAAACTTTTAAAAACACAGAATAACAAGGTCCTAGTCAATTGGGTTTTCTCTAGTATAAAGATAGCATCACCCTATGGCAATTCTTTGATTATTAATCTCTGCTTCATTTTATGTTGCAATTGTTTGACTGTAATGATTCTCCAGGTTATTTTCCCCGCTCTTTGTTCTTTTCAGTGTTAAGAGCTTTCTTGTAGCGGCCAAGGTCATTTATGAATTGTTGGTATCGATAATTCAGTTGCTTGGTCGTTTATTTGGTTTTTATACCAATTTTCGTATTGTGGAGCTCCTGGAGTTTGAACGGTTGACTATGGTCAAAACTCTAGAAAGATGGCTCCAAAATAGAAATTTGATAGTTTCATCAGCTCTAGAATGGTCAAATTAGGCTAGAAGCATGGTCGGTTTGAGTACCGAGGCCTTTAGTGCGAGTTTTAGGCCATTTAACATTTTGGAAGTTGAACTTTGACCAGAGTTGACTTAGGTCAATATTTTTGGAAAACGCACTTAGACAAAATTTCTGACAACGTGGTTAGCTTCGACACGTTGAGTTTGGTCTAGAATGACCTTTCGTTTGACTCCCGAGGCTTCCAAACACATTTTGAGCCTCTCGATGGAATTTAGTCTAAAAATGGCCTTGAGAGTGGGACTCACATCTAGTCATAATGACCTCGTATGAAAATATTGACTGCGCCATTGAGTTTGAAACGTCGATTTGGTAGGGCAACGTAGTCTGTTTGTGTACACGGGGTTCCGGACGGATTCCGAGTACCCCATTGAAAATTTTAAAGTTGGATAAATCAGCATATCAGTTGAAATCTAGTGCAGGGCCATTTGTGCTCCACATTCGCGAAGGTCTCCCTCCGTGTGCTCCCCGTTCGCAGGAGCTAAGCCGTGATCACGGAGGTCAACTGCCTTGACTTCCAGCATTCGCGGGCTAGGCTTCGCGTTCACAGAGGTATCTTGGTCAACCTTTCACGTTCGCGGGCCACTGCTGGCCACGTTCGAAGAGGTCATTTGGAGGCCTAATATATGTTAGTCCTTTGGTCGCAAATCAACTCATTTGGATGACTTTAAGAAACATTTTCTCCACCATTTCAAGTCCAAATTGGACGATTTAAACATTCATGTTGAAGGATTTTTCATGAAGAACACAGTGGTGAACTCAGAATTTTGATTGGAACCTTCATGTGGGGTAAAATTACGAATTTCACTGTTGTCATGCACCATTTTCGAGTTGGATTTTTGAGGAAATTTGGGAGCTGATTTCCAAAGAAATTAAGGTCCATTTTTGATGATTTTTAAGCTAACTTGTGTGGAATTTCATAAGGATACATTGGTGAGCTTGAAAGTTGAATTGGAACTTTCGATTGAGGTAAAATCGTGATATTAGCTACTATGTACGTCCATTTTTGGACTGATGGGGTTGATAACTTGAGCATTCAAAGTCCGTCTTCAGTGATTCTTAGGTCCAAATTGTGGGGTTTTTAACAAGGAACGTCGTGGTGTGATCGAAGAGGTAATATTGCAAAGTTCGCTATTGTCCCTTTTCTTATAATTCCTTTTTATTGTGAAAATATTATTTGATTCTAATTCCTCCATTTGAGCCTTGTATTGTGCCTCATTTTTCGGGTACAAGTTTCCGTTTAAGATGGTAACCTTTTTATAGAGTTATTTTGGGGTTTTTGTTGCCGGCCTCACAATCCCCGTTTTTGACATGATTTTGGGTTTGACTTCGAAAATTATATTCTTGATATCAAAATGCTCATTTTATCGTGTGGATTGATAATTTGATAGCATGACGACAATTGGAGGTGCTTCGTGCGCGGTAGCTACCATGGAGTAGACTTGGAGCTAATACCGCTCAAACTACTCCTCTACTATTGGACGAGTAGGTGGTCGCTAGCAATATAAACTCAACTTTAAAGAGTCGGGGTCGATCCCATAGGGACTAACATGTTGGATTCTAACCTGGAAGCTGTAAGTTGAACAAGTTGATTGTAATTGCTACACCAAATGATTTGAAATTATACTAAATCGCTACTAATTGCTAATTTGAACAATCAAAACGTAATCGATGGATAAAAATATGTTAGAGATGTGCATAGTTGAATATAATTCCAACGAATGGGTCTCAATTATTGAATCTAAGGGCTAATTTGCTTATGGATAAGCTAGAAAGCTGGTAACTACAACCATAGTTAAGTCAATTGCGGTGTATCGATGTGAATCAGTTAAGACTTGTCACGATCCAAGCCTAGGACCTAGACGTGACATGATGCATGGGGAACTCGAAAGGACCCCAAGCAAGCCTCTTAACATATCATTACACATCCTTGGTCGCGGAAGCAATAAAATGACAACAAGAGATAGTAAATAGGGTAATCGGGGCTAAGGGGCATCTTTCATATCATAAACATTAATAGTTAAGAGAGAGTCAAGCTCATAGCATTATACATAACATGTCCAACAACACCTCTAACCATAGAACTTAGTGGGGGCCACAGCAAGCAACTGGGCTCACCCTCATAGTCAAGTACACAATAAAAAGGAAAGGAAGTCTTTATACATAACATAAGATCAAGTCAATGTCCCCGAAGTGGAGGACTCACCAACTAGCTTGAGAGAGATCGTACTAGCCACGTGGAGGAGGATGATCAAGCGGGGCTCTGATGCCTACATGGTAACATCATATAGGCATAGAGTATGCGTTAGTACGTTTGAATGNTGATCAATGCTTAAGTAAAACATGCTTACATGGAATATAATACATGTGTAAAAAGAGACCATCATTATAAACCTGTAGGTTACCAAGGTACAAACTCCTTTGGTTGGTTGGTGGATCGTCACACCCTACTACCCATGGTGATTAAGGAACTAACCCCTCAACCCTATTACCAAGGTACAAATCCCTTTATTGGTTGGTGGATAGTCGCACCCTACCACCCTTGGTGATTGAGGTACTAACCCATCAACCCGGTTATTCACACCCTACCACCCTTGGTGATTGAGGTACTAACCCATCAGCCCGGTTATCAAGGTACAAACTCCTCGACATGGTTACCCGGGCTCTTAACCCCCCGAGTAACGCATGGTCACTTTTAAACACTATATAAGAGAATATCATATACATACGTTCCTTTCATGGAGAAATACCATATACATACGTTCCTTTTATTATCATCATAATATCATATGCATACTCTTCCTTCTTTATCATAACATCATTCATAAGATATGATATGCATTGAGCACTTAATTCCTCAAGAAATCGTAATCGGACATTTTATCAAACACTTGGCGAGTGTGTAGTGCTAGTATAAAACCATGCAATTCAAGAGTGGAATCATGCTAGAAAATTCAATGTAAAATCATCAATACATACTTGGTAACACCCTCAAGCAATATAGATCAAAACCCTTCATCAAATCTCACAATAGATCTTAGATTCATAGCTCAAAATATACTAAAATAATCATAATTTCATGAAACCCCAACATAGTGTGCAGTGAAATTCATAATAAGCAAGACCCATGAGTAAATAAACTTTAAATCATGCAATTTTAGGTAAAAGAAAACTTGAGCATCATGGGTGAAAGGAACCCATGAAAGAAACCCACATACCTTGATTTTGGAGAATCCATGAAGAAGATTGGAGATGGAGACTTGAAACTTGATTGAGAACCTTAAGATCCGGATGAGTTTTGGGACTTGAAATTTGGAGTGAAATATGAGTCTAAGTGCTTGAGTGAGTATTGGGGAATGTCTTGAATGATATGAGGGTGAAATATGGCTAAGTATAGGTATTTTCATGCATGAGAACACTTAGGCCCAATACCCAAAAGTCTTGGACTGAGCAAATAAAAACAGTCAACAAAATAGGCATCTCCGCGCCCTGGCCGCGTCGCGCCAGGGGCGCGGAATGCTCTTTGGAATTTGCATTTTGAAAAATTAAAATTGTGATTCGGTTGCTCTAAAATTATGGTTAGACTCATTTCCCACTTAATTTTACCCTCTGATCAAGAATATGAAGTCAGATTTTCTATATCACGCATGAATTTTGAGATATATAGAAATTACGATTTCGAGCACTTTCGAGGAATATTTTCGGGCAATTTTGGGGTCGTTTCAATATCTTTCCCTTGGGAATATTTGTCCCTGAATGTCAAGGAAATGCATATGAAAAGAGTAATCATGAAGAAGTTAGCCCCAACATGAATGTAACAATACACTTAAAGCATCATTTTTTTTCAAAATCTCAACATAAGTGTCAAATCACCATGAGCTTTGTCAATATGAACATAAATGCATGCAAATGACTTAGGGGATAAAAAATGAGATGTGAAATCACATAGCAGACTTAGAATTAGTACCTTAGGCTTTAGTAGAATGGAAAAGATAGGGGTATCGCTTTTGCATATCCGCTTCGGCCTCCTATGTAGCATTTTCGACTTGTTGATTCCTCCAAAGGACCTTAACGAAAGCGACATCCTTGTCCTCAACCTCTTAGCTTGTCTATCCAAGATTTATACTGGAACCTCTTCATATGTCAAGTTGTCTTCAACTACCCCCACAACATCAAGAGGTACAATAGCATTAGGGTCACCCACACACTTCCTCAACATAGACACATGGAAGACCAGGATGAACCAATTCCATTTCACTAGAAAATTCCAACTTATAGGCCACTTTACCAATCCTCCTCATCATCCTATAAGGAACCACATATATAGGGCTTAACTTACCCTTCTTACCAAAATGAACCACACCCTTCATGGGTGAAACCTTAAAATAAACCCAATCACTAACTTTGAATTTAAGATCCCTTCTCCTCACATCGGCATAGGAATTTTGATGACTTTGGGCTGTCTTTAACCTTTCTTTATTCATACTAACCTTCTCAAGAGCCTCCATAACTAGATCTGGTCCCAACAAGGCCACCTCTCTGAAATGACCTTAAAAAATGCCCAAAAATGTGCCTCGAAATGCTTAAAATTTTAAATTCCATATATCTCAAAATTCACATGCGATATCAATAATCCAACTTCATATTCTTGTTCAGGGGGTCAAAATTAGGGGTAAAAGGGTCTAACCCCGATTTAAGAGCAAACAATTAGCAATTTCATTTTTCATAAATTTTCTTATCTAGAATTTATTCACGATAGTGCCGCGACGCGCAATTGTCGCGGACATGTGTTATTTTGTTACCAGTAATTTTTATCTCGATCCAAGTCTTTTGGGTCTTGGGCCTAAGTGTTCCCAAATGTGTTTTCATCTGTTAACTTACCCTTCTTACCAAAATGAACCACACCCTTCATGGGTGAAACCTTAAAATAAACCCAATCACTAACTTTGAATTTAAGATCCCTTCTCCTCACATCGGCATAGGAATTTTGATGACTTTGGGCTGTCTTTAACCTTTCTTTATTCATACTAACCTTCTCAAGAGCCTCCATAACTAGATCTGGTCCCAACAAGGCCACCTCTCTGAAATGACCTTAAAAAAACTCACTCAAACACTTAGCCATATTTTCACTCCCAAATTTAAGTCTCAAACCTTCATTCGAAACTCAGGTTTTCTAATATTCCCAATACTCACTTAAATACTTAGCCATATTTTCACTCCCAAATTCAAGTCTCAAACCCTCATCTGGAATTAAGGTTTTCCTTCAAGGTTCTTCTTCAAGCTTCAAGTCTCCATCTCCAATCTTCACCAAGTTCATTTCCAAGCTAAGGTATGTGGGTTTCTTTCACCCATGATACCCAATTCTCCTTTTACTGAAATTGCATGATTTAAAGTTGATTTACAAATGGATCTTGCTTATTATGAAGTTCACTGCACACTACGTTAAAGCTATGAGAAATTGTGATGGTTTTGCTATGTTTTGAGCTATAAATCTTTGGTCTATTGTAAGATTTGAGGAGGGATTTTGATGTATGTTGGTTGAGGGTGTTGCAAGGTATTGATAGATGGTTTCAAAATGGATTTTCTTGTATGATTTAATCTCTATATTTCATGATTTTATAATAGCATTACACACCTACTAAGTGTTTGATAAAATGTCTGGCTATGGTTTCTTGAGGGATTGAAGGTCCAAAGCATGAGATATGATATGATTGACTATATGACGATGAAAAGAGCTTATGTATATGATAAATTCTATATAAAGTGTTGCATTAGACTATGCCCAGTCTGGGGGGACTAAGAACCTGGATAACCTAGATGGGGTTTGTACTCATCAACCTGTTGAAGGGTTTGTACTTCTCCACCTAGTGATGGGGCAACATCATCACTAACCTAAATGGAGGTTTGTACTCATCAACTAAGTGAAGGGTTTGTACTTCTCCACTGGGGTGATATGGCGACATCGTCACCAACCTAGTGAAGGGTTTGTACCTCATTTGATAAAATGTCTGGCTATGGTTTCTTGAGGGATTGAAGGTCCAAAGCATGAGATATGATATGATTGACTATATGACGATGAAAACTTAAGCATGTTTTACTTGAGAATTGATCAGGCATTTCATATACTTATATTATGCCTACAACCAATTATTATGCATTTTGATTATGATGCCTAATTCTTGCTGTATTGCATCCTACATACTTAATATATTCAAACATACTAACGGATACTCTATATCTATATGATATCACCATGTAGGACCAGTTCTCAAGCTGATCATCCTTCTCCATATGGCTAGTTCGACACTACTCAAGCTAGTTGGTGAGTCTTCCACTTCGGGGAACTTAGTCTATGTTGTTCCTATTATGTATTGAGACATTCTTCTTTATGTTCTATTTTGACTATGAGGGTGATCCTGGTTGCTTTGTCTTGGCCCCCGCTCTTATCTATGTATTGAGGTGTTTGTTGGACATGCTATGTATCTATGATATGAGCTAGACTTTTATCTCTTGATTATGATGTTATGCAAGCTTTTCCCCTAGTCTCATTGCCCCTATTCTTACTCTTTTATGTTGTTTATATGCTTCTGCAACCAATGATATGTAATGACAAATTAAGAGGCTTGTTTGGGTTTCTTTGGGTTCTCCATTCGTCGTGTCATGTCTAAGCCCTAGGCTTGGGTCATGACAATTAGTACCTTCAGCTTGAGTAGAGTGGAAGAGATATGGGTATCTCTTTCTCATGTCCGCCTCAACTTCCTATGTGGCACTTTCAACTTATTGGTTCCTCCAAAGGACCTTGATAGAAGCTACCTCTTTTGTTTCTTGACCTCTTCACTTGTCTAACCAAAATGAAACAACCCCAAAAAGTGCCCAAAAATGTGCCTCAGAAGTGTCCATAATCGGAATTTTCATATATCTCAAATTTCATGTGTGATATCAAAAATTCGACTTCATATTCTTGATCGGAGGGGAAATTGAGTGGGAAATGGGTCTAACCCCAATTTTAGAGTGACCAAATCATAATTTTAATTTTCCAAAATGCAAATTCCAGTGAGCTCTGCGCACCCCTAGCGCGACGCGGCCAC
>DF362876.1:38980-64648 GCA_000787875.1 Solanum virginianum
AATTTCATGAAACCCCAACATAGTGTGCAGTGAATTTCATAATAAGTAAGACCCATGAGTAAATCAACTTTAAATCTTGCAATTTTAGGTAAAAGAAATCTTGGGCATCATGGGTGAAAGAAACCATGAAAGAAACCCACATACCTTGACTTTGGAGAATTCTTGAAGAAGATTGGAGATGGAGACTTGAAGCTTGAATGAGAATCTTAAGATCCGGATGAGTTTTGGGACTTGAAATTTGAAGTAAAATATGAGTCTAAGTGTTTGAGTGAGTATTGGGGAATGCCTTGAATGATATGAGGGTGGAATATGGCTAAGTATAGGTATTTTCACGAATGGGAACACTTAGGGCCAAGATCCAAAAGTCTTGGGTTGAGCAAACAAAAATAGTAAACAAAATAGGCATCTCCGCACCTTGACCGCGTCGCATTAGGAGCGCGGAATGCTCTCTGGAATTTGCATTTTAGAAAATTGAAATTGCGATTCGGTTACTCTAAAATCAGGGTTAGACCCATTTTGCACTCAATTTGACTCCCTGATCAAGAATATAAAGTTGGATTTTTGATATCACACATGAATTTTGAGATATATGAAAATTACGATTTTGGACACTTTCGAGGCATATTTTCGGGCATTATTGGGGTTATTTCAAGAGTTCGCTTGTAATTTACTTAAGAGCCATACGAACCGATGCAAATTTATAGCTAAATGATCCAAAACCTTCGTTAGTCAAATCCTATTATGACATTCAACCCCAATACACGTTATCGAAGACTATTATACAATCCTTCCACTCTGAATGCTCATATTCATGCAATATTCAAAAATCTAAAAATGAATCTAAGTTTGAAACATTAGATTAACAAATATAATTGCAGGAAAGTATAAACCCACATCAAATTAACACATAACATTCAATTAAATCAAAGACATATTACAAGAAATTAATATCCAACTACATTGCACACCCCCACATAGGGACTTTAGCCACTTAAAATTTAAACTTGTGTTACCAAAAGAGTTGTCCATGGCTAAAGATTAAAAAGCTAGAACAAATATGGTGCAGAATCCTCCTTTTTCCCAAAGCCAAGTATAAGACTCTTGTTCTCCAAGTCAGGATTGTGTACTCAAGATCTGTGACTATGCTCTGAAATGTGTAATTGTGTACTCCAAAAATCTCTCCGTAGGCCTTTTATATATTAGACAAAAATATCCTTTGTTTACACTTTACATACCATTCGATAGTCAAAGTTGGGGTTCCTAAACACGTTTAGCGATCCTGAAACGACCCCAAAAAGTGCCTGAAAATATTCATCGATAGTGTTCAGAATCGTAATTTCTATATATCTCAAAATTCGTATGTGATATCGAAAATATGACTTCATATTCTTGTTTAAGGGGTCAAATTAATAGAAAATGGGTCTAACCCTAATTTTAGAGCAAACGAATCATACTTTCATTTTCCCAAAAATCAAATATCCAATGAGGTCTCCGCGCCCCTAGGGCGACACACTAAGGGCGCGCGATAGTGTATTTTGTGCCCAGTTTTATCAGTTCGGTCCAAGAGTTTTGGGTCTTGTGCCTAAGTGTTCCCATGCGTGAAAATACCTATACTTAGCCTTATTTTACCCTTATATTATTCAAGACATTCCCAAATACTCTCTCAAACACTTTGACAATATTTTGTCTCCAAATTTCAAGTCCCAAAACTCACCCAGATCTTAAGGTTTTCATTCAAGCTTCAAGTCTCCATCTCCAATCTTCTTCAAGGATTCTCCAAAGTCAAGGTATGCAAGTTTCTTTCATGGGTTCCTTTCACCCATGATACCCAAGCTTTCTTTTTACCTAAAATTGCATGATTTAAAGTTGATTTACTCATAGGTCTTACTTATTATAAACTCACGGCACACTATGTTGGAGTTTCATTAAAGTATGATTATTTTAGAAATGTTTTGAGCTATGAATCTAAGATCTATTGTGAGATTTAATGAAAGAGATTTGATGTATACTTCTTGAGGGTGTTACCAAGTATCTACTGATGGTTTTACATTGAACTTTCTAGCACGATTACACTCTTGAATTGTATGATTTTACACTAGCACTACACACCCGCCAAGTGTTTGATAAAATGTTCGGTTTAGAATTCCCTAATCACCCGTCTTTGAGTGTGTATGATTTTACACTAGCACTACACACCCGCCAAGTGTTTGATAAAATGTTTGGCTAATGTATTCTGAGGAACTAAAGGGCCAATGCATGTATTATGAGTTGAATGACTTTATGATGATGAAAAGAATGTATGTATATGATATTCTTCTATATAGTGTTCGAATGTGACCATGCCTCACTCGGGGGTTAAGGGCCAGGGTAACCATGTCGAGGGGTTTGTATCTTGATAGTAACCAAGGGATTATGCCTAAGTAACTGGGTTGAGGGGTTAGTACCTCAATCACCAGGGGTGGTAGGGTGCGATTATCCACCAACCAATCAAGAGGTTCGTACCTTGGTAACCAGGTTGAGGGGTTAGTTCCTCAATCAGCAGGAGTGGTAGGGTGCGACAATCCACCAACCAACCAAAGGGGTTTGTACCTTGGTAACCTATGGTTTTTATTATGATGGTCTCTTATTACACCTTGTATTATATTCTATGTAAGCATGTTTTACTTAAGCATTGATCATACATGCCATATTGTTAATATGTTATCTATTGCCTACTATTATGCATTTTGGTTATGATGCCTATCTCTTGTTCCATTACATCCTACATAGTACATTCAATCGTACTAATGCTTACTCTATGCCTACATGATATTACTATGTAGGAACTGAAGCCCCACTTGATCATCCTCCTCCACGTGGCTTGTACGATCTCTCTAAAGCTAGTTGGTGAGTTCTCCATTCCGGGGACAATATTTATGCTCGTATGGTATGTATTATGACTCTCTTTCTTTATTGTATATTTTGACTATGAGGGTGAGCCCAGTTGCTTGTCTTGGACCCCGCTAAGTTCTATGGTTAGAGGTGTTGTTGGATATGTTAGTATAATGCTATGAGCTTTGATTCTCTCTCTTGACTCTTTATGTTTATGATATGAAAGTTGTCCCTTAGCCCCATTTATTCCTATTTAATATCTCTTGTTGTATTTTATTGCTTCCGCGATGAAGCATGTGTAATGATATGTTAAGAGGCTTGCTTGGGGTTCCTTCGGGTTCCCTATGTGTCGTGTCACGTCTAGGCTCTAGGCTTGGGTCGTGACTGATCTGTCAAATGGTCACACCATCGCCTTTTTGAACCACTTTTAGGCACCCAGATTTTGTAAACTTCGGTGACCAAACTGTTGATCGCTAAATCAGTTTGGCTATCTACTGAATGGAAATATACATTACTGAGTTGAACCTCAGTTTTGACTTTATTCTTTGCAAGGTTTTGTAAAATTACGCGATGACCCATCTGACCGCTGAATTGATTTGGTGATCTGCCAAATGTCCATTTTCATTGCCAATTTGAACAATAATTTAGGGATTGAATCATGTAACATTTGGCGATCCCTATGCTTGTTCAGCATACCGTTAAACATGTTAGGCGATGGTCAATTTTGTCTGTATTTTTTTCCTTTTTTCTCCTTTTGACTTGATTTACTATGATTTATCCTTTCATGTATCTTGTTTCTCATTCCTAGCATCAAACACACATTTAGATAATATTTAAGGTAAAATAACAAACTGGGAACAATATCTTGACAATTTAAGCTCAATATGAGTTCAAAATATAGACTCATCAACACCCCTAACTTAAGTATTTACTTGTCCTCAGGCAAGTCAAATATCAACCAACCAAGACACAATACTTGTAAATAGGGCCATAAAGAGTAACACGCACGTGACGCACTTCCTTGTCGATCTTTAACGCTTCCACAAATCACTTACACGATTTTGATGCTTCAAAAGATGACTGAGTATCAAGACAAAGCTATCTCATAATTGCCAATACGGTTGCAAGTTAATGCTCAAGAGACGTTGCCAATTGCCCTCAAAATTAATAAGATCCTTACACATATGATATCATACAATTGAACCCAATGTTTTAAGGATCAAACAACACTCACACTCCAAAAAGAGAAATGGCATGCAAGTTCTCACCCATAGGCTCTCCTTTACTCTCAATCAATGTTTATTCAATCTCATCCAAATAAGATTCTCAAAGGATTTCATTAGGCTTGTAATATATAGGATAACATTTTGGCACATCATGGCATATCCAAGCTCAATACTAACTTAGTAAACTCAAGATGTTTCCAAGTCATGCATGGATCATTTTAACTTGAGATAAACCAATCGATGAATCAATACATGCTCCTGATCCATTGCACTATTCGAATCAAAGATATTGACGATCAATATCGGATTGCTAAGGGATTTGAGACATGAAGATGATTTGCAAAATGACTTTCCATTTATGCTTGGGTATTTGACAAATCACAAAGGATTGAAAATTTGGCACAAATATATAAACTAACAAGACATCAACCACACCTAAAAAGAAAAACTTACTAACTATTACAAGCCAAAAGAATATTTACAACCAAAATAAAAGATATTGTCTAAAATTTACATCACCAACAGAAACTAAAAACAACAGTATCTAAGTGTCTAAACATCCATATATAATATAACATCGTATTATCAAGACTCTAACATACTCGCCCTCTAAAAAATTATTGCCCTCAATGTGTAAGAATAATATATCAGAAAAGCATAAGAGAAGGAGTGAGTTTTAGAGTTCCCCGGTCAATTGGCCAGTGGTGATGGCTGAGGAGCTGAAGAAGTGGTATAGGGGCATCAGTGCCCGAATGTTGAGGAGAGGTCACAAAAGTAGGCACTGGAGTAATGGACTGCAATACAACTACCTATGACTCTGGCTGTGCAAGCTTTGGCTCTAATGCACTAGAGGACCCGCTCATCCCTATCATTGACCGATCCTAGAGAAAAGCCTATGTGACAATAGCAATGATGGCCTCCTCTATCTCCATCAACTCAACATTCTCCTCCGGAAGAATATCCACCCCTAGTACCTCCTCGTCAGTCTCCAGGGAAGAAACAACATGCTCACTCTCAGCCCCCATCCCCAGAGTAGCACCGGTAGCAACCTCTAAAGGGACATCCACTCAACCCCATAAAGAAGTAATGTCGATAGACTTTAACTCTTCCACCTTTGCCGTCAATGTTGCAATATCGACCTTCATAACCGTCAAATTAGCACTGGATCCACTTTTTGCTTCCAAATCCTCTAATCGGGTGGTGAGAGCATCCAACCTACCCTCATAGTCCTCTACATTCACAACCAACCTATCTAACCTAAAATATTCCTCCTCAAGGAGCTTCTTATGCTTCTTTTCTTCTCTAAAATAGGGGTCAATGCAGCTGTAATGGCCCTCTCAATTAGTGATGGAATGGAGGACTTGACCCGTGCTGCCTTTGGTAGATTTGGACAACCAAGCAAAATAGTATCTGATGGCCTAAGTGATGAGGGTTAGGAAATGGAAGCTGGCTGTAGCTGGCCAGGTATAGAAGATGAAGGGGTTGAAGTAGAAGAGGACTAGATTGAAGTAGGAGAGGGACGCATACCTAGCTCATATGCCAAATTTGATGTATCAGCCTCTAATAACTCAACATCAACAACCAGTGTAGTGTCAATTGGCTTTTTCCTTGCTCTTTCCTTCTCATCCTTCCGAAACTTTCCTTCAATACATCTAATATTAGTGGAAACCAGTGGAGTGATCTCGACATCAATCTTTCCCACAAATAGGAATCTGGCTCTCCTACACAAGGCTGTAATAAGACCAGGGAATGGTAGAGAAGTCTGTTGGTTCTTAGCCCTCATTAGAATCTCCAGTGCTATAATCGACCTAAGGTTAAACTGTCGTCGATCCAGGATGCATCCAGTCAATACCGCTTTGTAATGATGGAGAATTAATTCATTTTGAGATGACACGAGATTGCTGCTAATAAAATTGAACCAATATCGGGCTGTAATGTTCAACTCCTTTTCCCTATCACCGCTCCCTCCTCTAGCCATGTCGGGGGTTCATTGCTTATCAATGGGGCCAACCACCCTTTTAGATCATCCAAAGTATTCTTTTTGATCTTATCTTCCAAGTCATGGCTGGTCCAAAATGTGTAACCCAAATAATCATTAATCTTTGTTTCTCTATACAAGATAGGGACACCTCGGACTTCTACCACATCAACCAGTGATCTTCATCCAACCTTTGCTCTTAGGTACAATTCTAGCATATGCCTCATAAAACTCACTTATGCAAGTTGTAGTGAAATGCTGGAATCTATGAAATTTAATAGTTTCCCACATCTTGAGGTACCTTTCAACTACCCTATCCATAGAAAGTCTCCACTTCTCCAATATGGTCCTCAAACTACAACTTTTAATTGGTTGAGGTGGCATGGTGCAATAGTTTCTCGAATAACTCTGTAAGTTTGAAGGAGTGGATCATGGGATGATTTTGTTCTCTCTTCAATGCGAAGACATTTTATGGTTGGTTCTACCAGAGTAGGCTCATGTACGGGTATCTTTGACCCCGCTTTCTCATCTTCAGAGTCTGCCCATTTAACTTCTAATGACCCCTCTTCCTCACTTCCTAGGTCGCCTTGCTCAGTCAGCTTCCATTTACCCTTGTCCCATCCTTCTCTACGAGTCCTTTGTTCTCTTTGTTCCTCTGAGCTTGCATCTATAAGTGTCGCTCAAGTGGCCCGAGATCCTCCATGAGAGATGGGATGCTTTTGTCATGGCATATCTGCAAAACATATTAAAGACACATATGAGAATCAGGTAAATGTGAAAAATAGATGAAAAATACAGTTTTGGTGGATTAGTTAGCACACTGAACATGTTTGGTGGATTTCCAAACACATTTGGCAGTCTAATCGAGCATCGCCGAAAGTTGCAGAAATTAAAGCCCCCTAACACTGTCAAATTCAGCAATGGGTGTCATCATTCAATGTACCGCCGAATCACTTTAGCGTTCAAATTGACCCTCACTGAAATTGACAGTTTCTAATGGATCCAAGGCTGACCAAAACGCTGATACATGTGGCCAATTGGCGGATCCCCGAATCAATTCGGTGGTCAAAAGGACCATCGCTGAATATGACTGGCTATCCAAAATTCCCAAAATTTCAAATTTCAAATTTCAAACAATGAATCAACAATATGGGGGAAATTTCACAATACATGTCATACATTTAACCAATCAATCACATTATCAAGTCCTATGACAACTAAATTTCACATATAACATGAATTCAACCAAACAATGACTTTACCCTTAAGAAAGACATCACCCACTCTATCATCGGACAAGTCCAAGTCGCTTGGTCAAAGTTGAGCTAGGCAGGATTCTCCCAATCATCACAAAAAGCTAGGCAAACCAACAAAACACCCAACCATTTCAACATTCAAGCTCAAGAACTTATAACCACATAATCAGTTCATATATCGACAATGTCTCAACAAATTGACTCGTATTGAAAGTCATTACAACTATTGGGTATCGAGAATATCATTCAAATGCCTGAACCACTATTTAAACATAGTTAATTTTATTCTTTGAGTCTAAATGATTAATGACAACATTAATAGTCCCCCCCATGAATCCAACCCAATAATATACCAATGAAACACAAGCATGAACACATTTGATGATCCGCCAAATGTATACTTGACCTTTGAAACTTACAAAAACCAATGCCTTGTTCAAGGGATCAAAAGGCGGGCTCCTTGTGCATCATCAAATAATATCAGCGATACAACAAAATAACAACATTGACCATCAAAATTCATCGTACCCCCAGGACCAAAATTTGACTTGATAGACAGTAAAGATCGGGGTCATTAAATTACTTCAGTGATATATCAATTGCCCACCATGCGTCATCGATTTCTCACTTCTCAAAATTACACTTTTTCGTACCTGCACACACAACACAAGTTATTGAAAACCACTAAAACCTTGGGTTGCCTCCTAAGAAGTACCTTATTTAACATTGTAGCACGATGTACCAACTTTTTTAGACCTCATTCAAGTACACCACTTCAATCAATCTCAAGTCCGGTGGTTCCCCAAAATACATTTTCAAACGTTGCCCATTCACTTTGAAACTCTCCCCTTTTTCATTTTCCACTTCGATGGCTCTATTTCCTGACATTCTAAAAACTCTGAAAGGCCTAGACCACCTAGGTTTCAACTTGTCCGAAAATAATTGCAACCTTGAATTGTAGAGAAACTCCGAATCACCCACTTGGAATTCACGTTGGAAGATCTTTATGTATAATTCACCTTTTCATTTTCTCCTTATAAATCAAGTAGTTTCATAAGCTCCTAATCTAAATTTGTAAGGACCCAGAGTTCATATGACCTTGACAAGGCTTTAAATAAGTTTCTGAGAGTTTTTAGCCTGGGGTGCTCACCAAGGAGCACATTACGGCTCATGATGCACACCGCTGGCCTTGATGTGTCACATGGAGAGGCCATTAGGGTTGGTTTTGGACTGCTTGGAGAGTTTCTAGTGAAGGGTTCCACCATGGAAACCTTTATGGCTCGTGGACCCCACTATGATCCATAGAAGGTCTTGTGGAGGGCACCCTCTATTTGGCCTTCTTGTTTTCCTCTAAGGTGCATACCATAGACCCCTTTATTGCCCATGGTGCACACCACAACCTAAAGAGGGTGTCATATAGTGCATCATGGCTAACTTTAGCCTCATTTTAAATAGGGTCATTTTGGTAATTTAGGCCAACTCCTTGATCTTTTAGAACTTTTATGCACTCCTTTACACCCCAGAATCATTCCTTAGTCATTTTCATGCACTTCCTTTCAAGTCCAACAGTTAGTTTCAAAAATCTAAGTCTTAAATCACTCGTCAAGCCTAGAACTTAAAGATTCAAGCTAGGAGCTCAAGTGTGATTTCAAGTTCAAGCCCAATTATCTCAAACTCTCTAATCTAAGCAACGTATGTGTGGTTTCATCATTGATTTCAATTTAATCAATGGGCTGTCATGACTCAGGCCTAGGGGCTAGGAGTGACATGGCAAATGGGAACTCGAGAGTCCCCAAACAATCCTCATAGCATCTATATACACATCATTGGTTCGGAAGTGCATAATTAAACAAACAATACATAGTTCTAAGGGAAACAAGGCTTTGGACTCAAGATATGGGAATGTCAAAAGGATAGGGATTTTCATGAATTCACATAACATATAGAACCTAAAAACTAAGGGGCAGGTAAGTATGACTTATGCTATGGGGATAGAATGGACTTAGGATTTTCCATATTTCCATATCTCATCATGAACATATCATCATAACCTCAACAACATGAGATAGACATGATTATTTTCTCCATAAGCAAACAACATAGGACATAACAAACCCATAAATAGAGTTTATATGATGTCCAAAAATGCCTCTAGGTCATAGAATAGGACGGAGGCCAAGACATGTCCCGAGTTCACCCTAAACTTAAAGACATAAGTGGAAATAGCATAGTACGTAGATAAAAGGTGGGTCTTGTCCTTGGAGTAAAGGACTCACCACTAGCAAGCTCACAATCCTATCTAACCATCAAGAGGTGGATGAAGATAGTCTCTGATCCCTACATGGTTAGATCATATAGGCAAAAGTATGGTTAGTATATTTTGATGTACTAAGTATGAGGGCATGCAAATACTTATGAATTTATTAACCTACAATCAATGTCATATGACAAGGACACATATATAGAAAGAAGTATATAGGAATGAATATAATATCAATATGCCATGAAATTCGTGATATGTGAATGCCATATACTTCAACGTATGGGGATATGACCTCAATTGACATAAGACCAAGCGAGATACTACTTGGAACTTTGTTGTCCGCCCTACACTGGATAAATGGGTGATCTACTTGCCAAAGGTAGATCCTTGTCATAATCATCCCTAAGCAGGGGCATAAACATGAACTTATATTTGATACATAGTTACGTGACTTGAGGATTTATTTTAGGACCCTTGGGGATAGTCCTCCTCACAAGCCCACTTGCCAAGTCATTATCCCACGAGAATACATATATATATACATGCTTGAAAAAGAGGCATATGTCTTTTCAAAATCATAATCATGCACATCTAGGATTGAAAGCCAAACTTACTTCGTAATCATGCATACTTGAGCTAAAAAGCCAAATTGTACTTCAATTCATGAATACATGCATAGGAGTAGCTCATTGATACTTATACGTAGTGACGTAAACACACCCATGGGGCTTATGAGCCATATCATAAACATTATGTGATCACATGTCATGTTATAACCATACTTGTCTAGAAAACATAGTCATAAATATAAATGGGCCTTGACCCACATCATAATTCTCATGAAAATCAGTATTCATACATGCATATGCCATGAGGAATGAATAAATAGCATGGGTACTAGGAATTTATAGCTAAATCATCGTAATATGATGAAATCATAGTAAATCCATTAAAAAATCAGCAATTAAAGCACACTTGAAATTACCCATACATAGATTCATAATTTAAAGGGACATGCATATTCAAACTTCCATAAAATCAATGTAATCAAACATAATAGGGTTTAAAACATACTTAAAACATCAATTAAATACAACCCATAACTCAATTTAATCAAATTGACACTAACTTAAAAGACCCATATTCAAAGTAAGCTTAAATTTATAAATTTAGAAGTAAGAAGTCTTTGGGGTCTTCATGATTAAAAGGAATCATGAATCAATCCTACATACCTTAGAAAAGTGGAAGAATTAGGATAGAATTGACTTGAATTGAAAATCCACTTGAAATCCTAACTTGAATCCCCACACTAGACTTTGAAGAGAGAATCTTAGGAATTAAATTCCAAAGCTTGAGTGTAATGAGAGTGAATGAGTGTAAAGGGTAAGTATAATCTAATTTAGGGACTTAGGATAGGTACCAAGGTCCTAAAAGACCTTTAGAATAAATCAAAATTATGGAAAGACCATTAATGAAGTAGACTTTAAAAAGCATCTAGCGGTCCCATATAAATGCACCACTTACTGTACAAAAGTGCACTGTTCGTACAAAGAGTCTGTGAAACATGTATTTTCTAATACTTCAAAAAATTTTGCCTATGGACATTTCCACTGAAGGCTTCATAGTTCGTACAAATTTTCATTGATCGTACAATGGTTCGTCAAATGACCTAAATTCCTTTTATACTTAGAACAATATTTTACGGTGAACACTTCACGAGAAACCCACCATGGCTCATGGTAGGTTACATAAGACCCCACTATGGGTCGTTGTGGGCTGCACGACCCGTACAAGGGTCTCCTGGTTGCTGCCTTAGCCAAATTCTTGGCTTGAAGGTTGGAGTACCTACCATGAGCCCCATCTACGTCTCACGAGAGGTGACATGGAGGGCCACCAAGGCTATAATCCTCTCTTAAGCCTCATGAAGTCATACGCAAAGCCAAGGGTCGCCTTATGGATTTCTTCATGACTCGTGGGAGTGTCCCTGTAGGGGAACCTTAGTCAAAAACTTTTAGAAACTCAATTTGAAGCATCGTTAAAGCTTCCTGAGGTTCGGGGCCTTATATTATCTCCCCTTTGGGAATATTCATCCTCGAATGAGCTAGAACATTGCTTGAAAGGCTAGACATGAACATGAAACATTTCAACATGAAGACACAATGCATAATGCATCACTTGAAAATCATAAAATCATGAAAACTCATGTCAAAACATAATTTATGCCATTCTCATGCACATGTATGCATGTCATGAAATGAAACATAAGAGTGAAACAATTAGGACCATTTAGAATAGGAAGAACCTAATACTTAGGCTTTAGTAGATTGGGAAAGATAGGGATATCGCCTCATCATGTATGACTCTGCCTCCTATGTAGAACTCTCCATATTTTGATTCCTCCAAAACACTTTTACCGAAGCCATATCCTTGTTTCAAAGCCATTTACTTGCCTATCCAATGTTTCAACCGACACCTCTTCATAAGTCAAGTTTTCTTCAACCTCAACACCTCCTAAAGGCAAAATCAAACTAGGATCACTAATTAACTTTCTCAACATTGATACATGGAAAATTAGGTGAATTGAACTATATCCCATGGAAAATCCAACCTATAGGCCACTTGCCAAACCACTCAACTTTTTCATAAGGACCTACATACCGGGGACCTAACTTGCGCTTTTTATCGAAATGCATTACACCCTTCAAGAGAAACCCTTACATACACCCAATCACCAACATGGAATTCAAGATCTCTCTTTCTAACATCTAAATAAGACTTTTGATGACTTTGAGCCATTTTCAACCTTTTCCTAATCAACTTCACCTTTTCCATGGCCTCCAACACCAAATTTGGGCCAATCAATGCCATCTCACCCAACTCAAACTATCCTAATAGGGATCTACACCTTCTCACATACAAAGCCTCAAATGGTGCCTTACTAGTGCTAGCATGAGTACTATTGTTGTAGGAAAACTCGATAAGTGGTAGATGATCATCCTAATTTCTCTTGAATTCTAACACACAAGCCATCAACATGTCTTTAAAAGTTTGAATTGTCCTTTTGGCTTGCCCATCGGTTTTAGGATGAAAAGATAACTTCACCTTAGTGCCAACCCTTATTTGAAATGACTTCCAAAAGTGAGATGTAAATTGGGTACTATGATCCAATATAATAGACATAGGCACACCATGCAATCTAACCAACTCTCGGATATACGATGTTGTATAATATTTGGCACTGAAAGTAGTCATGATCGGTAGGAATGAGTCGATTTGGTCATCTTATCAATAATAACCAAAATAGAATCAAATTACTTCCGAGTATAGGGCAAACAAATAACAAAGTCCATATTCACATCTTCCCACTTCCAAGTAGGAATCTCAATATCTTGGGCCAAACCACTAGGCCTTTGATGTTCCACCTTCACTTGTGGACAATCAGGACACTTGGATATAAACTTGGCTATGTCTTTCTTCATGCTATGCCACCAATACACTTTCTTCAAGTCCTGATACATTTTGGTGGATCCCGAACGTACAAAATAATGAGAATTGTATGCCTCTCTCATGATCACCTCTCTAAGACCATTAACATCTAGAACACATAACTGGTCTAATATTGAAGTACACCATCTCTGAAATGACCCCAAAAGTGCCTGAAAATGTGCCTTGGAGTGCCCAAAATTTTAAATTCTATATATCTCAAAATTCATGTGCAATATCAAAAATTCGACTTCATATTCTCATTTTGGGGGGTCAAAATAAGGGGAGAAGGGTCTAACCTTGATTTAAGAGCAAAAGATTAGGAATTATGAAATTCAAAAGTGCAACTTCCAGTGATTATTTCACGTTGCAGAACCTGTGTTTTTTTTTGGGACTATTTTTTTAGTTTGGGTCAAGAATTTTAAGTCTTGGGCCTAAGTGTTCCCAAATGTGTTTTTACCTATACTTAGTTATATTTCACCGTCATATCATCCTAAATATTCCCCAATACTCACTTAAACACTTAGCCATATTTTTCACTCCAAAATTCAAGTCTCAAACCCTCATCCGGAACTAAGGATTTCCTTTAAGGATCTTCTTCAAGCTTCAAGTCTCCACCTCCAATCTTCACCAAGTTTATCTCCAAGCTAAGGTATGTAGTTTTCAATCATTGGATCCTTCCACTCATGGTGCCATAATCTCCTTTTTACTCAATTTGGATGATTTAAAGTTAATTTTACAAATGGGTTTACCAGTATGAACATGTCTATGAACTATGTTAAAGCTATATGAAGTTGTGACTGTTTTGCTATGTTTTGGGCTATAAATATTAGGTTTTTTGTAAAATTTGATGAGGGATTTTGATATATATTGTTTGAAGGTGTTGCAAGGTGTTGATTGATGGTTTTATAATAGATTTTATTGCATGATTGCATCTCTAAATTGCATGGTCTTGTACCCCTACTAGACACCCTCTGAGTGTTTGATGAAATGTCCAGATGTGGTTTCTTGAGGAATTGAAGGTCCAAAGCATGAGATATGATATGGATGATGTTATGATGATTAAATGAGCTTATATATGATATGGATGATGTTATGATGATTAAATGAGGTTATGTATATGATAAATCCTATATAATGTGTTGTATTAGACCATGCCTAATCCAGGGGAACTAAGAGTCTGGATAACCTAGATGGGGGTTCATACTCATCAACCTAGTGAGCGGTTTATATTTCACCACCAGTGTGATGGGGTGGCATCATCATCAACCTAGTGAAGGGTTTGTACTTCACCACTAGGGTGATGGATGGCATCATCATCAACAGGTGGCACATCACCAACCCACCAAAGGATTAGTACCTTGGAAAGATAGCTTGGTCTCTTCTACATATATGCTATTCTATATGAACATGTGTTCATTAATAATGTTTTACTTATGCATTGATCATAGGTACCATATTGTTATATTATGTCTATTGCATATATTTATGCATTTTAACTATGTTGCCCATCTCTTGTTTGCGTTGCATCCTACATACTTAGTATATTCAAACGTACTAATGCATACTCTTGCCTACATGATATCACCATGTAGGAATTGGAGTCCAAGTTGATCCTCCTCCTCCTTCACAGGGTTAGATCAGTACTACTCAAGCTTGTTGGTGAGTCCTTAATTTTTGGCACCTTAGTCTACATTTCCCTTATTATGTATTGAGACACTCTTCTTTATTTCTATTTTAACTATAAGGGTGAACCCAGTTGCTTTGTCTTGGCCCCCGCTCTTATCTATGTATTAGAGGTATTTGTTGGACATGTTATGTATCTATGATATGAGCTTTGACTCTTTGTCTCTTGATTATGATGTTATGCAAGCTTTTCCCTTAGTCCCATTGCCCCCTATTCTTACTCTTTATGTCTTTTATATGCTTTCACGACCAATGTTGTGTAATGATATGTTAAGAGGCTTGTTTGGGGATTCCTTTGGATTTTTTATTCGCCGTGTCACATCTAGGCCCTAGGCTTGGGTTGTGATAAACTTGGTATCAGATCACTAGGTTGATAGATCCTTGGAGTCCAACATACCACGTCAATTAGAGTGCTATTCATGGTTGTGAAGCATGCCATGACTATGAATAGGAGGCTATGAGATATTTTAGGAAATGTTTCCCTTCTTTATGTTCTAAGTTATGCTATAGAGTTGTGGTAAGTTTTCCCCCTAACCATTGTTTCTTTCTATGCTAGATCATGCCGAACACTCAAGGAAAAAGGGCCCAAACACCCGATGAGCAACCTACCAATGGTGAGCTCCTGGATGCTCTCACTATTCTTGCCAAAGTTGTGGACAACCAAGTCAACCAAAGGGCCTAAGCCCCTTATGCTACTAACTCGGGAGCTAGGGTTAGAGACTTCATGAGGATGAATCCTTTGGTGTTCTATGGGTCAAAGGTGGATGAAGATCCATAAGAGTTCAGTGATGAGGTCTACAAGATCTTGAATATAATGGGTGTTGGTCTGAATGAAAAGGCAGAGTTTGGCGGTATAACAACTCAAAAGGGTAGCCCAAATATGGTATAACCAATGGATGGGGAAGAAGAGAAATGATAATATAGTGCTTTGGGAGGAGTTCAAATTGGCTTTCCTCAATCGGTTATTCCGTCTTGAGCTTACGGAGGCTAAGTTGGTTGAGTTCATGAACTTGAAACAAGGTGCTATGAATGTGAGGGAGTATGCCCTCAAGTTCAATCAACTTTCAAAGTATGCTCCTCATTTGGTGGCCGATCCTAGATCTAGGATGAATGAGTTCTTAATGGGGGTCTCCGAATTGGTGAGTGAAGAATGCTAATTAGTGACATGGAATTGTCTTGGTTGATGACCTATGCCGAACAAATGGAGAAAGAAAAGTTGAGGAAGTGAAGGGGCCATGAGGCAAAGAGGGCCCATTTTAAGGGTAAGTTCCAAAGGGGTGGTCGGTTCTATCAAGGCCAAGGGTCTTCTCATGCTACTAATAGGGGGTTTGACAATGACTTCCCTAGGCCTTAAGGTGTTAATGGTGTGGCTCCCATTGATGTGTGTCCTAATTGTTGAAAGAGTCATAGGGGCCAATGTTTGAAGGGTTCTAATGTATGCCTTGATTATGGGGAGCTTGGTCATAAAAAGGTGGATTATCCACGAAACCATGGCAAAGGTCGGGGTGCGAATGGGGTCCCATTGGATAGAGGTAGTCCTCAAGGTGGTGCCCCAAGGCACAATCAGTTTTATGCTCTACATGGAAGGTAAGGGGTTGGTGAGGTTCCCGATGTTGTTATCAGTATGTTGAAAATCTTTGACTTTGATGTATATGCTTGATTGATCTGGGTGCCACTCTTTCTATTATTGCCCCCTTTGTTGCTATAAAGGTCCATGCTGAACCTGAATTGCTTTGATTGAAAAGAGTGCCACTCTTTCCTTTATCACACCTTTTGTTGCCCAAAAGTTCCATGTTGACCTCGAGTTATTGCATGAGTTATATGAAATATCTACTCCTATTGGTACATCTATTGTTGCTAGGAAAGTTTATAGAAGTTATCTTATTTGCACTTTGCATAAATTGTTGCCTTGTGATCTTCTTGAATTAGACATGGTTGATTTTGATGTCATTCTTGGGATGGATTGGTTGCATGCCTACTATGCTTCTATTTATGGTACAACCCATAGGGTCAAATTCCAATTTCTGAATAGACCTATCCTTGAGTGGGAAAGTCAAGAAGTGGTGGTCAATAGTAGATTTATCTCTTGCATTAAAGCTCGTAAGTTGATCTCTAAGGGGTGTCTTTACCATCTTGTGAGGGTTAGGGATGTGGAGTCTAAAGCCCTTCCCATAGAGTCAGTCCCGGTTGTAAATAAGTTCCCTGATGTCTTCCCAAATGACCTTCCCGGTGTTCCTCCCGAAAGGGAAATAGACTTTGGCATAGATCTCCTCTCAGATACTCAACCTATTTCTATTCCCCCTTACCATATGGCCCCAACGGAGTTGAAGAAAAAACTAAAAGATTTATTGGAGAAGGGATTTATTAGGCCTAGCCAATCACCTTGGGGTATACCGGTGTTGTTTGTAAAGAAGAAGGATGGGTCACTTAGAATGTGCGTTGACTACCGACAGCTCAATAGGGATACTATCAAGAATAGGTATCCTCTTCCAAGGATTAATGATTTGTTTGACCAATTTCAAGGGGCTAGCTTTTTCTCTAAGATTGATCTTCGGTCGGGGTATCATCAAGTGAGGGTGAGGGAGTGTGATATTCCCAAGGCGGCCTTCTGGACTAGATATGGGCATTATGAGTTTGTTGTGATGTCATTGGGGTTGACCAGTACACCGACCATCTTCAAGGACCTAATAAATAGGGTCTTCAAACCTTACCTTGATACCTTTGTTATGGTCTTCATTGATGATATATTAATCTACTCACATAGTAAGGAGGATCATATGGGTCATTTATGGGTTGTGTTGCAAATATTTAGGGAGGAGAAATTGTATGCCAAGTATGAAAAGTGTAAATTTTTGTTGAAGGAGGTTGCATTCTTGGGGCATATGGTGTCGAGGATTGGTATTAAGGTGGATTCGAAGAAGACTGATGTGATTAGAAATTGGCCTAGACTATTGAGCCCATTAGATATTAGGAGTTTCTTGGGCCTTGCGGGTTACTATATAAGGTTTGTGATGGTTTCTCCTCCATTACTTCCCCTATGACAAAATTAACTCAAAAGAAGGTTAAGTTTGTGTGGACCGATGAATGTGAAAGAAGCATTCAAACATTGACAAATAAGTTTGTGACCGCCCGTATATTGTCACTACCAGATGGGCTTGAGGGATTTATGGCATATTGTGATGCTTCCTGGGTTGGTTTGGGTTGTGTGTTGATGCAAAATGGAAAGGTCATAACTTATGCTTCTAGATAACTCAAGGTACATGAAAGGAACTACCCTAGAGTTAGCCACCATTGTGTTTGCATTAAAGATTTGGCGTCACTATTTGTATGGGGTGCATGTTGATGTGTTCATTGATCATAAGAGCCTCCAATATGTTTTCACTTGAAAAGATCTCAACTTGAGGCAAAGAAGATAGTTAGAACTTCTTAAAGATTATGATATAAGTGTGCATTATCATCTGGGTAAGGCAAATGATATGGTCGATGCTTTGTGTAGGGTGTCTATGGTTAGCCTAGCTCATGTTGATGGTGGTGATAAGGAAATGGCTAGGGAGGTACATTAATTGGCTAGATTGAGGCTTAGGTTGGAAGTGGGTGGTGATGATGGTGTTGTTGTTGATGGGTCTAAGTCTTCATTGGTTAATGAGATAATAGTGAAACAAGATCTTGACTCCTTCTTGCTTGAATTGAAGGGCTTGGTGAAATAGGACAAAGTAGAGGTTTTTTTCCAAGGGGGAGATGGTGCCCTTAGATACCAAGGTAGGTTGTGTATGCCTCGTGTTGATGGTTTGAGGGATAAAATCCTTGATGAAGCCCATAATTCTTCTTATTCTATCCACCTTGGGTCTACTAAAATGTATAGAGATTTGAGGGAATGTGTATTGGTGGGGAGGCATGGAGAGGGATATTGCCATATTCGTTTTTGATTTCCATAGTTTTCAACAAGTCAAAGCCAAACATCAAAGGCCGAGTGGCCTAACCCAAGACATAGATATTCCTACTTGGAAGTAGGAGGTGATTAATATTGTTTATATGGTTGGCTTGCCCAAGACTAGAAAAAGTTTTGATTCTATTTGGGTTGTGGTTGATAGGATGATGAAATCGGCTTATTTTCTACCGGTTAAGAGTGCATATGGGGCAGTAGAGTATGCAAGGTTGTACATCCATGAGTTAGTGAGGTTACATGGGGTTCCTTTGTCCATTATTCATGACTTGGTGAGGTTGCAAGGGGTTTATTTATCCATCATATCAGATCATAGTGCATAATTCACTTCACACTTTTGGAGGTCTTTCCAAAGGTGTCTTGGTACAAAAGTTCACCTTAGTACGACCTTTCACCCTTAAACGGATGGCGAAGGAGAAAGCACCATTCAAACACTTGAGGATATGCTTAGGGCTTATGTCTTGGAGCTTAAGTGTAGTTGGGATGATCGCCTTCCATTGATTGAGTTTGCCTACAATAATAGCTATCTCTCTAGCATCGGTATGGCTCCTTTTGAGGCTCTTTATGGGAGACATTGTATATTTCTCCAATGAAAGGTGTGGTCTATATTTGGTAAAAAGGGGAAGTTGAGTCCAAGATATGTTGGTCCTTATGAGGTGATAAAGAGGTTTGGCAAGGTAGCTTATGAGTTGTAGTTGCCTAGTGAAATGAATTTGATTCATCCGGTGTTCCATGTTTCTATGTTGAGAAAATATGTTGGTGATCCTAATGTAATTGTGCCTCTTGATGTTGTGGGTGTTGTTAAGGATAACATGACTTAGGAGGAGGTTTTAGTTTAGGTTTTGGATAGGTAAATGAAGAGATTGAGGAACAAGGAGGTGGCATCCGTTAAGGTTCTTTGGAGGAACCAACAAGTCTAAAGTGCTACATGGGAGGCCAAAGCGGACATGCAAAAGCGGTATCTTTATCTTTTCCACTCCACTCAAGCCTAAGGTACTAATTTCTAATCCCCTTACGTGAGTTGAAGCCTCATATTCTAGCCCCTATGTCATTCATATGTATTTATGTTTAAGTTGGCAAACTTATGATGATTTAACACTTATTTTGAGATTTTGAAAATGGTGTTTTAAATGTAATGTTACATTCTTGTTGGGGCCATGCGCGATATCAAAAATTCGACTTCTTATTCTTATTCAAGGGGGTCAAAATTAGGGAAAAAAGGGTCTAACCCCGATTTCAGAGTTAAAGATTAGCAATTATGAAATTTTAAAGTGTGAATTCCAATGAGTATTTCGCGTCGCTGACTGTATTTTTTTGGGATTGTTTTTTTTAGTTTGGTCCAAGACTTTTACGTCTTGGCCTAAGTGTTTCCAAACGTGTTTTTACCTATACTTGGTCATATTTCACCATCATAACATCCTAAACATTCCCCAATACTCACTCAAACACTTAGCCATATTTTTCACTCCAGAATTCAAGTCTCAAACCTTCATCCGGAACTAATGATTTCCTTCAAGGTTCTTTTTCAAGCTTCAAGTCTCCATCTCTAATCTTCACCAAGTTTATCCCCCTAGGTAAGGTATGCGAGTTTCAATCATTAGGTCCTTCCACCCATGGTGCCCTAATCTCCTTTTTACTCAATTTTCATGATTTGAAGTTGATTTTACAAATGGGTTCACTAGTATGAACATGTATATGAACTATGTTAAAGTTATGTAAAGTTGTGACTGTTTTGCTATGTTTTGGGCTATAAATCTTGGGTCTATTGTAAGATTTGATGAAGTGTTTTGATGTGTATTGTTTGAGGGTGTTGCAAGGGTTGATTGATGGTTTTACAATGGATTTTTTTGCATGATTTCATCTCTAAATTGCATGGTTTTATACTACCATTTCACACTCTCTAAGTGTTTGATAAAATGTCTGGTTATGGTTTCTTGAGGAATTAAAGGTCAAAAGCATGAGATATGAGTCTTGTACCCCCATTACACATCCTCTAAGTGTTTGATAAAATTTTTGGATGTGGTTTCTTGAGAAAGTGAAGGTCCAATGCGATATGATATGAATGATGTTCTGATGATGAAATGAGCTTATGTATATGATAAATCCTATATAAAGTGTTGTATTAGACTATGCCTAATCCAGGGGGAGGGGACTAAGAGCCTGGATAACCTAGACTGGGGTTCGTACTCATCAACCTAATGAATGGTTTGTACTTCACCACCAAGGTGATGGGGTGGCATCTTCATCAACCTAGATGGGTGTTTGTACTCATCAAATTAGTAAGGGGTTTGTACCTCACCACCTAAGTGATGGGGTGGCATCATTACCAACCTACCAAGGGGTTTGTACCTTGGAAAGCTAGCTTGGTCTCTTCTACATGTATGGTATCCTATATGAGCATGAGTTACTTAAGCATATTTTACTTGTGCATTGATCATATGTACCATATTGTTATATTATGTCTATTGCAATTGTTATGCATTTTGATTATGTTGCGCATCACTTGTTGCATTGCATCCTACATACTTTGTATATTTAAACGTACTAACACATACTCTTGCCTACATGATATTACCCTAAAGTAACCGGAGTCCAAGTTGATCTTCCTCCTCCTCCACATGGTTAGATCGATACTACTCAAGCTTGTTGGTGAGTCCTCTGCTTCGGGAACCTTAGTCTACGTTTTTCTTATTATGTATTGAGACGTGATAATCTCCCCCTTGGGATGAAACCTCTACCTTCTTACCATCTCCTCCTTGGGAGAAAACTACTAGCTTCTTTTCTGCAACCAACTTTTTCAACTTAACTAAAGATGGGTCCAAGTCTTGTTTTTCCTTGACATCAACAACCACAGAAGACTCAACCCCATTCTGAACATGAATGCCACCATCATTAGAGTTAGCCAATCTAGCCAAGCGATGGAAATCTCTTACAATTCTTCTTTCCCTCATTAATGTAGGCGACACTACCAATATATAGCCTACTAAGAGCATCAACTATGACATTTACTTTGCCGATATGATATTGAACACTTATGTCATAATCTTTAAGAAGCATCCACCTTCTTTGCCTTAAGTTAGGATCTCTTTGGATGAACACATATTGCAAACTCTATGATCGGTGAACATATCAACATGAACCCCATATAAATAATGTCTCCAAATATTCAAAGCAAACTCTACGACCGCCAACTTAAGATCATGAGTTGGATAATTTTGTTCATGCACCTTCAGTTTACCTCGATGCATAAACTATCACCTTACCATGTTACATGAGAACATAACCCAACCTAATCCGAGAAGCATCAAAATACACCACAAACCATCTAAGCCATCCGGTAAAGTCAAAATCGGAGCAGATATAAGTTGATCTTTCAAGGTCTGGAAACTCTTCGCACACTCATCTGATCATATAAATTTGGCCTTTTTTTGAGTTAACTTAGTCAATAGAGATGCTATGGATGAGAAACATCCAATAAATCTCCGATAATAACCAACCGACCCAAAAGAAAAACTTTGAATATCAGAAGGAGTCAATGGTCTAGGCCAATTCTTCATGGCCTTAATCTTCTTTGGGTCAACCTTAATGCCATTACCAGATACCACATGACCAAGAAAAGACTACTTCACCTAATTTAAACTCACATTTTTGAACTTGGCAAACAATTGCTTTTCCCTCAAAGTTTGAAGAATCAACCTCAAATAATCTATGTGCCCCCATTCACTTCGAGAATAAATCAGAATATCATCAATGAAGACAACCACAAAACTATCAAGAAATAGCTTGAACACCCAATTCATAAATCCATAAACATAGTCAAAGCATTAGTCAAAACAAAGGACATCACCACAAACTCAAAATGTTGTATTTAGTCCAAAAAGCCATCTTGGGAATATCACACTCCCTGACCCTCAACTGATGATAACCTGAATGGTGGTCAATCTTTAGAAATGTGTAGCTCCTTGAAGTTGATGGGAACAAATATTTATTTTTGATGGTTACTTTATTCAATTGTCTAAAGTCAATGCACATCCAAAGTGATCCATCCTTCTTTTTCATGAATAACACAAGAGCACCCTAGGGCATTATACTTGGTCTAATAAAGCCCTTCTCCAATAGATCCTTCAACTCCTTTAATTTAGCCAGAGCCATATGGTAAGAAGGAAAAGAAATAGGCTGAGTATCCGGAAGGAGATCTATGCCAAAGTTTTCTCCCCTTTCGAGAGGAATACTTAACAAATCTTCGGGAAAAACATCCAGAAATTCATTAACCATCGGAATTAACTCAATAGTAGATGACTTAGGTTCCACATCTCTAACCCTCACATTATGATAGATGCACCCTTTAGAAATCATTTTCTAGGTTTTGAGATAGAAAATAAACTGACCTTTATAAGCAGAGTCACTACCTTCCCACTTAAGAATAGGCTCATTCAAATACTGAAACTTGGCCTTGCATGTTCTATAGTCAATAGAGGCATAAAAAACATGCAACCAATCCATTTTGAGAATAATATCAAAATCAAATATCTCAAGTTCCACAAGATCACAAGGAAGGACTTTATGCAAGACAAAGATAGGACAACCCCGATAGACTATTTGAGCAACAATAGACTCAGCCATGGGAGTATAGACTGAAAAGGGCTCCTTCAAGATTTTAGGACTCAAACCAAACTTAACAACTAAAAAGGGGCCACAAAAGATAAATTTGCACCCGGATAAAGCAAAGCATAAGCATAAAAATCAAGGACTTGTAACATACCAGTCACTACATTAAAAGTCTCCTCTACCTACTATCGGGCATGCAAGGCATAGAACCTGTTATTTCTGGGAGCACTACCTTGTGGAGCTCTTTACTGACCTTGATTATCAAGTACCACTTGGCCTTTCTTAGGTGCCTTTGGAAAATCAACCTGCTTGTCACCTATCTCTCCATACCCATAGCAAGCACCTAAACCTCTCAAGCATGTACTCGAGTGATTTCTTCCATACTTGTCATATCGAGGATGTATTGGTCCACTTCCAATAGGTGCCTTAGGAGGAGACACTCTATTATTGGAAACCCTGCATTTGAAACCTGGCTTTGTTGGAAATGACCATTTCACCGCCACTCTTAGAGTTGGAGAACCCCATATCATAATGAGCTCTCTTGGAATTATTCACCGTCCTCTCCTTGAGCTTCTCCCCTTCAATCTATTTAGCATAATCATAAGCTTGGAAATGTCTATATCTCGAATAAGAATAGCCATATGACATTCTTTCACACCAAATTAGAGATCCCAGAAATAAACTTGTGCATTCTTGCGTGGGGGTCAACCACTAGCATAGGAGAATGCTTGGAGATCTTTGTAAATTTGAGGGAATATTCTCTCACACTCATACCACTCTGCTTGAGGTTGATAAATTCAGTCATTTTGGCCTCCCTAAGCTCAAGAGGAATGAAATAGTCTATTTTAGTGGGTGGGATTATGTGTAAAATTAGGTTGAGAATATTGCATTACCTACCAATAATGGCAAGAGGGTGATAAATTTCTTAAATAAAAATATTCTCACCAAGTTTGGAACACTACGTACAATCATCAGTGACAGGGGTTAGGGTCAAAAGCTGATGTGGGTCCAATCAGGATAGGTAGGCCAATCGTCTTTGTCATGTCTTTATTCTAATAGCTAGAGTAAGAGATTTTACTCGGATGAATCCTCTAAAGTTCTATAGGTCAAATGCTGATGTGGATGCCCATGACTTCATTGATGAATTATCTAAGGTGTTACTATTACAGGGCTGACCTTAGAAGAGCAAGTTGAACTAGTTGCTTATCAGTTGAAGGATGTGTCTCAAGTGTGGTACACCTAACACTTTAGTGGGTGGGATTATGTGTTGAATTGGGTTGAGGATATTGGTTACTTTATTCAATTGTCTAAAGTCAATGCACATCCAAAGTGATCCATCCTTCTTTTTCATGAATAACACAAGAGCACCCTAGGGCATAGAAATTTATCACCCTCTTGCCATCATTGATAGGTAATGAAATATCCTCAACCCACTTCGACACATAATCCCACCCACTTAAATGTATCGGTTCACAAATGGACCTATGAAGTCCAAATCCCATACATCAGACTATTCAACTTCAAGAATAGAGGATAAAGGTATTTCATATTTTCGACAAATATTGCCTTGCATTTGGCACTGTGGCAGGGCTTGACAAAGGCATTTGCATCATGATAAATCCCTATCCAGAAATACCCATTTTGCAACAATTTGGTCACTGTAAAAATGCCTCTATAGTGACCACTAGTTATGGGAAGTGTGACACGTGTCAAGAATATCATTCATCAATACTTCTGGAACACATCTTTGCACCATATTATCAGCATATTCTCTGAACAAGAAGGGTTCATCCCGAAAATATCTTTTGACATCGAATAAGAATCTCTTCTTTTGGTTGTAACTCAACCCATTAGAAAAAATTCCACACAAGATATTCTGCATAGTCGGGATACTAAGGCACTTAGCTTTATGAGATAGCCATCAAGGTCTCATCCAGAAATGAATCATCAATTTCATTGCCTGCCTCATCAATTACATTTGGCTTAAGATAAGAACAGTGACAGGCACTTGGTTTTCACACCCTTTTCGATCCTTCACCTCAAAATCAAATTCTTAGAGTAATAGAATCCACAGAATCAACCTAGGATTTGCTTCTTTCTTAGCCATTAAGAACCTCAATGCAGCATGATCGGTGTGAACCACAACTTTGGACCCAAGGAGATATGGCCGAAACTTTTCAAATGCATAGGCAACTGCCAAGAGCTCTTGTTCCATCATAGTGTTATTTTTTAGGCCACATTCAATGTCTTGGATACATAATAAATCAAATGGAATAATTTCTTTCCTTTGGTCTAGCACTACACCTATAACACTCCTACTAGCATCACACATAACCTCAAATGGGAGGTTCCAA
>DF362876.1:64712-78450 GCA_000787875.1 Solanum virginianum
GTCCCAATCAGGGGCAACAATAATTGAGGCTGTCACAAGCCTCTCTTTTAGCTCATTAAAAGCTTTGAAACACGATTTATTGGAATCAAATGGATAATCTTTTTCAAGGAGCTTACATAAGGGATTAGCAATCTTTGCAAATTCTTTTATGAATCTTCTATAAAAGCCCTCACTCCCTTGACTTAGATAGGAGGAAGAAGTTTGGCAATGACATAAAATTTTTCTTGGCCTACTTGTAGGCATGTAACGACCCCAAAAAGTACCCAAAAATGTGCCTCGAAAGTGCCTAGAATTGTAATTTTCATATATCTAAAAACCATTCATCATTTCAAAAATCTGACTTTATATTGTTGTTTAGGGGTCAAATTGAGTGGGAGATGGTTCTAACTCGAATTTTAGAGCAACCTTATCAAAATCCAAAAATTGCAACAAATGCTATTTAGGAGGGTCAATTTTGAAGGGCCATATCTCTTAGCACATAAAGAATTGTGTAGCCCGCAACCTACCAACATATAGCCCATTGAATTAGTTTCAAACACACTTTGTTTCACCTCATTCCGAGTTCAGATGAAGGATTTATGTCCATTTTTGTAGAACTCAGTTGTGCAAAAAATGCAGATTCTAGTGGCTATCCACGTCACCTCCGCGATGCAGACCAATGTTATTTTAGCCCTATTTTTTGGATTTCGGTCCAAGAATTTCAAGTCTGGCCTAAGGGTTCTCATACATGTTTTTACCTATACTTAGCCTTATTTCACCTTCATATCATTCTCATCATTCCCCAATATCCTCTCAAACTTAGACTCAAATTTCACCCTAAATTTAAGTCCTAAACTCAAGACCAATCTTAAGGATTTCATTCAAACTTCAAGTCTCCATTTCCAGTCTTCTTCAAGGGTTCTCCAACGCTAAGATATGTGGTGTTGAACCATTGGAGTCTTCCACCCATGGTGTCTAAACCCTCTTTTGCTGAATAATAAATGATTTAAAGTTGATTTTACATGTGGATCTTGTATATTGAGAAATTTACTGCACAGTGATTTTAGTTTATGAAAGTATGGTTATTTTAGCATGTTTTGAGCTTTAAATCTTGGATCTAATGTAAGATTTGATGAAGGGTTTTGATGTGTATGTCTTAAGGGTGTTGAAATGTGTTGAATGATGGTTTTACAATGAATCTTCTTGCATGATTTCATCTCCAAATTGTATGGTCGTTTACCCCTATTACACACCCACCAGATGTTTGATAAAATGTCCGACTATGATTTCTTGAGGAATTGAAGGTCCAATGCATGTCTTATGAGTTGAATAGTGTTATGATGATTATATGATGATGAAATAATGATGGAATGATAATGAGCTAATTGTAGGCATATGATGTATAATGAGGAGAGAAAGTTTAGGTATATGATGACTTTGTGGTGATGATAGGGATGTCTATATGAGTTGTTTTCATGGAGAAGTACCCATGATGTTGCATGTTGTTGTTGGATTCTTATGTTTGTTATGTTCTTGGGAAAATGAGGAGTTCTTTCTTGATGATTTGAATGTAATGGTTTGATGAGCTAGTATGGTTCCTACTGAAAAGGACATGCCGTAAGGTAGAGTGGTTAATGACCTACCAAAAAGGCCATGCCGTAAGATAGAGTGTTTAATGATTATTAATGAAAAAATCATATTGTAAGGTATGGATACCCTACCAAAAAGGCCATGTCGTAAGGTAGAACAGCTAATTGTGCCTACCGAAAAGATTATATCGTAAGGTATGGACACCCCACCAAAAAGGCCATGCCGTAAGGTAGAAAGACTAAAGGTTCCCATCGAAAAGATCATATCGTAAGGTATGGACATTCTATTGAAAAGGTCATGCTGTAAGATAGAATGAATCACGTTTCCTACCCAAAAGATGATATCATAATGTAGGGGATGTCTCATACTACCTACCAAAAAGACTATGTCATACGGTAGGGGTATTGATAACACTCACCAAAAAAAATAGGGGAAGTCTTATACTACTTACCAAAAAGACTATGTCGTACAGTAGGGGTATTGATAACACTCTCAAAAAAGGTTATACCATAAGGTGAGTGGGGGATCATTTGGCCCATTTCATGAATGTTGGTACAAAAGGGTTTGAGTATGTTTCTCATATTGAGTTTATATCCCTTGATCATGATTTACTAGCATGTTTTACTTTAAGCATTGAGCATGCATGTCATACTGATGTTATACCTATCCATTGATTACAATTATGCATTTCGATTATGTTACCTATCTTTTACTAGCATTGCATCCTATATACTTAGTACATTCAAACATACTAACGCATACTCTATGCCTACATGATGTTACCATGTAGGAATCGAAGCTCCTATTAATTCTACTCGTGGCTAGACGAATTGTTCAAGTTAGCCTTGGTGAGTCCTCCATTCTGGGGACAATGACTCTTCTCTTATGTTATGTATTAATCTTTCATTTATTGTATACTTATGACCATGATGGTGAGCCCGGTTGCTTTGTCTTGGCCCCCGCTAAGTATCTATGTTTAGAGGTGTTGTTGGACAAGTTATATATTATGTTTGAGCTTTGACTCATCTAAGTTATTTAAATATTAAACTCTCTGTCTCTCTTTCCCTTAGTCCCAATTCCCCTTATTCATGTTTCTTATATTATTTTATATTGCTTCCGCGACCATGGATGTTTAATGATATACTATGAGGCTTGTTTGGGGTTTCTTTGGGTTCCCCATTCGCCGGTCACATCTAGGCCCTAGGCTTGGGTCGTGACAAGGCACTCCTCGAAATTTATGTCCAAGAATAATTCCTTCCTTCACCATAAAATGACATTTTTCCCAATTCAAAACCAAATTAATTTTAACACACCAATGTAACACTCTCTCCAATTGAATTAGACAACTTTCAAATGTACCACCAACCACCAAAAGTTCATCCATGAAGACTTCCATTGAGTCCACAACCATGTCGGCGAAATTGGAGAGTATACACCTTTGAAAAGTAGACAGTGCATTACATAACCCTAAAGGCATTCTTTTGAAAGAAAATGTGCCATAAGGACACATGAAAGTGGTCTTCTCTTGGTCTTTCGGAGCAATGGAGATTTGGTTGTACTTGGAATACCATCCAAGAAATAATAAGAATCTCCACTAGCAAGTCTATCTAACATTTGATCTATGAATGATAATGGGAAATAAATCCCTAAAGGGATTCCAATGATATCCGCTATCATCTAGCTGATTGGCTTGATTACCTTTGTCAACACACTTACCAATGCCACCACTTGGTGGTCCAACAAAGCAACTGCAAAAATAACCGACAGTGTCCACCACTACCAATGAACACATATTTCAAATGAGAAGGAAGTTCTTTAAGCTCAAGCATTGGAGTCTCTTCAATTGAGGGTTTTACCAGTGGAGTTTCCCTATTCTTCAAATCAAGATCTAACTTCTTAGGAGTTTTGGAATAAGAACATGTTCTCACCCAATCAAGGGCTAATATAACCTCATCATAATAGACAAAAATATCACATTCATAATTCAATAGCATAGCTGCAAGAGATTAATCGAGACTCATTACTTCTTCAACATTAGAAACCGCATTTTTGACTATATCAACAAATCAACATAAGAAACAACTTGCCACTCTTTTGGCTGCTTCATGGACTTGCAAACATTAAATGTAACGTCTTCATCATTGACTCGAAATTCCTACTCACCACATTTAACATCAACTAAGGCTCTTCCAGTGGCTAAACATGTCCTTCCCAATATAATTGAGATTTAAATATCAAGCTTACAATCAAGGATAACAAAATCGACAGGAAAAATGAATTTATCCACCTTTACTAACGTATCATAGAAAATAACCACCAGCTTTTTAATAGAACAATCAGTTATCAAGAGCCTCATAGTTGTTGACGAAGGAGCTGCCAAACCAAGTTGTTCGAAAATTGCAAGAGGCATCAAGTTAATACTCGCTCCAAGATCACATAATACCCATGCAATTTGATAAACACCAATCACGCAAGAAATAGTAAATGCACGGGGTTCCTCTTTCTTAGCCACCAAATTACTTGATATGATCACACTACAATGGTGAGAAACCTCAAAGGTCTCAAATTCAAGATTACGCTTCTTGGTGACTAATTCTTTCATAAACTTTACGTATCCTAGCATTTCCAAAAGTGCATCCACCAAAGGAATATTGATTGCTAAATTCTTGAACATGGACAAAAAGTTTTGGAACTTTGCATCCTCATTCGTGTTTTTCAATGTTTGTGGAAATGGTGGATTAATTTTTAGCTTTGAAACTCTCAATTGTTGAACACTAGAAGGGTAAGTTTTGTTAGCACATTTGCATCCTTCCCCCTTTTTAGGATCACAATCACTCCTGGGATCGCCAAGAGTAGCACCATTATCTTTTTGGACCCCTTCAACATCATCATCATCATCATCAATTGCACTATCAACAATCAGAGCTTTAACATTTTCACCCACAACCACATCAATAATAGGAGGCACATCCCAAACTACTTTGACACTCCTAGTGGTGATAACCATGCATTTAGGAGTTATGTTTCTCATATTGAGTTTATATCCCTTGATCATGATTTAACATCCCAAACTACTTTGACACTCCTAGTGGTGATAACCATGCATTTAGGAGTGTCATTCTTCGTATTCACCACCATATCATAAGGCATACCCCCCTTTTGATGAGGGTGCAAGTGAGCTGAAATATTACTCATTTCTTAATAGAAGTTGAATAAGAAGTCACAATTTGATTTAAGGTCGAGAAATCAGATTTCATCCCCTTTATCACTTTATCAGTCCCCTCATGATATACTATGAGGCTTGTTTGGGGTTTGATTTCATCCCCTTTATCACTTTATCAGTCCCCTCAACTTTATTAAGGACTCCAATAAGTGTATCCTCAGTTTGGTAATTTTTTAGATGAGCAACAGGATTTTTTATCTTGACCTAATCACAAGGTAGAACATATCTCTCTCTATCAAGCTCACAGTCATGCCAATAAATAATTCTATCACACCAATCTCTATATCTCCAATCACCATCTCTCTCATTTGTCGAACCTTGATTCCCAACTTACCTTTGAAAGGTCTGTCGAAAACCCAATATTTGATTACCAACATATGAACTTCCTCATTGTAGAACGCCTCAAAATTAACATCCTCATCATTTACTACAACAGTTATAACATTCACATTTTAATGGTATCTCTTGGAGGAGGTCCCATCATATGCTTAGTAATAAGATCAAGTTGGGTCATCATTCAAGCATTGTAGTCATCACATTCTTGATCTTTGTGAAGTATTTTCTTAGTCATAGCTGAAAATGCTAAAATAATTTTGTCTTCTCTTGATGCCATGCTCGATTTGTCTTTACCATTTGGTCTAGCAGAGCCAAATCCACCATAAATGGTTATCTCATAATACCGCCACCTACAAGTTGGTCGTCTTCCATTTTATTAGCATTGTTAAGACTTTGATAAAATATTTGCAACAACACCTTATCCGGGAGAGCATGATCCAAATAGTATATCAAAATCTTCTAAAACTGAAGTCACATTTCATGCAAAGGCTCATCATTATAGCTCTGATAATTCATAATTTCGTCATGGAGTATTTTGTTTATCAAAAAGAATCTTTCAAGAAAAGCATCAGTCAACTCATAAACATCTACCAAGTTTCTCAAATATTAATAGGAGTCTTCATGAGCTAACCCCATGAACAAGCCTTTCATTTGGAGTATTTGGAGCTTTGGGCTTGTCATATAGAAGTTTGAATTTCCGCCTAGAAACTTAAAGGAGAAAGCGGATTGCACCTACATTTCCCATATTCATAGCATCGGGTTCCTTATTTTGATAACCTTCATTCATCATCCTTGCATCACTAGCAATATATCCTTGTTCATTTATATCAGGACCCAAAGAAAGCACAAAAACAAAAAAAATAAAGATTAAAAGTAACAATTACTAAGAACAAGTTCAAAATAACACTTCAATGAATGAATCAAATGCCAATCCCCGAGCAACAACACCATTTTTTTATAATGCTTAAACTGCTTCTCTACTGTTAGAATAGTAGGCATTCACTAGCAATATAAATTTAACTTTAAAGAGTCAGGGTTGCAAAATATAAATACAACTTTAAAGAGTCAGGGTCGATCCCAAAGGTACTAGGATGTTTGTAACACTCCTTAATTTCTTCCTATCCGATCTGGTTGAGTATGTCCAGAAGATTGCTGAGACATGACTGAGGAAAACTATAGAAGGAATTTACAAGAAAGGTTTATGAGTAATAACGAGGTTTACGACTCTTAGACTGGGTTTCGTATGAAATTTCAGTGTTTTAGACTGTAGGTTCATCTTTTTATGAGAAGGAGTTTACGATTCGTAAACCATATTATGACTCGTAAGATAAGGTTTTATACTAGATAATAGTGACTCAAAATTCAAGATCCTTCAGTTCATGAGATGGGTTTATGACTCATACAGAGGGTTTCATGGTAAGTGCTAATAACTTAGATTTTTGGGACTTTCAATCTACGAGAGGTATCTACGACTCGTAGAGTACTCTACGACTCGTAGATGAGGTCTTGTAGACCTAGTCGACAGTTTTTAATGAGGGGTAATTTTATCCATTCCACTACCACTTCCATCAAACCCTAGACATTTTTCAGTTTTAATGAGGGGTAGTTTTTGTCATTTCACTACTTTTTCCATTAAACTCTAGATATTTTTGGCTTGAATAAAGCTTGAAAACATAATCCTAAGGTCATTATTTCCCATTCTCCACACTTGGGATTTCTTGAGAGTAAGAGGTGAGGAGAAAGAGCTAGGGTTTCTCAAATTCAAGAGCAAGGATTGCTTGAGATTCAATTGTTTCCTCATCCACAAGTATGCAAGGCTTACCAAAATATGAAAATTCCTTTCTTCATATGCCCCTTCATCATTTTGAGTCAAGATTTGAAAAAGAGTTGAGATATGAGAAATTCTACTATCCTAATATTAAATCTTTATATTCATTCTTGAGGTGCTATTTTATTACATGAGATAATTGCTATATTGCATGAGTATTGATATGAGATTTACATATGTATTTCATACTTGATAGCATGAACCCTAAATTATATGATTTTATGAAATTCCATTCATATCATTAAATATTTGAGTTGATGTAAATTGAGCATTTAGAGTTGAGTAATTTGAGCGTGTATATGATTTTATGAAATTCTACTCATATCATTGAATATTTGAGTTGATGTAAATTGAGCATTTAGAGTTGAGTAATTTGAGCATGATTTAGTATGAAGAGCATGTTACATTGAGTCACATATATTGCTACACATGAATATCTTGCTTGCATGACATAATGAGTAAATTGAGTGAGTCTAGATGATCATTGAGTTTGAGTTGAGATTGATTTGTGTGCATTGATTGAATGAGCTAATGAGAAATTGAATTGAGTTGAGCATTAAGATTTGAGTTGATTGACTGAGCATTGAGATTTGAGTTGATTAATTGAGCATGGAGTTTTGAGTTGATTGACTGAGTATTGAGGATTGAGTTGATTGATGAGTTGAGCATGATTTAGTCTTGGGAGGAGTATCAACCACTGAGCGGGAGCAAGTACACTTCTACTTTAACCCATAAAACTACGTTGCTAGCATAGGATAGTCATTATAGCTAGTTTGGCGACTCTTGTCCCACAAGTGGACATTTACCTTGGATCGATGAGAGAGTTGATCATCCTTTTTTGTGGAAAGGTAAGGGCGAGCGTGGCAATGATGCGGATTTATTATGCATCACCTATTCAAAGGTGGTAGGATGAGTTATTTTCTTGAGCATGAGATTCAAATTGAGTTATTTTTTCCAAGTACATTTTTAAAAACATTATTTACTCTTAAACTTGCATACTGAGTCGATCATGAGTTGTTGAGTCGACATGAGTGAATTGAACCTTATTTTCTTGAGCTATGCTACATACCAATATATTCCATGTAATAATGTCCATTTGGGCATGCATGATTTTATGATATAGATATAAGTGACAGAGTGCTTCAGCACGCGCACCATTGAAGTCTAGACCAGTACATCTCTGAGTTGGGGATCTCTCCTCGCATTTTGGAGAAGCCGTTCTTATGTTCTTACTTCTGTTGACTACTTTCTTTCTTGATTTTTGGTGTCCATGGCCTATCATAGCACCATCTAGATTAATGAGTAGAGACTTCATAGACCTTGAGTAAAGAGTGTTGAGTAATTATGTATTAGAACTTACTTTCATTTATAAACCATGATATAACTAAGTTATGTGTTTTATTTCCTACTTAAAAATGAGGTCTTTACATTTTGAGTTCTTCTTCCATTGTCGAGTTGATGTGATGATAAGGCTAAGTGGTTCGCTCTGGGGCTAGCAATACTCTCGGAGTGCCGTCCACACCAAGGGTACCCTCTTGGGATGTGACAAACTTGGTTTAGAGCACATAATTCAAGAGTCCTAGGGTGTCTATAAAGCCATGTCTAGTAGATTCTTGTTTAAGAGATGTTGTACACCACACTTCATAAGCAGGAGGCTACAGGACATTAGGAACTGCTACCTCTTCTTGTGATTTGAGTTCGCGCGATATAGTTGAAAACTCTATAAAATTCTTTTCTAACTCGTACGTTACGCGATTGCAGGTCATACCTCCTAGACACACTGTAACCTAGAGGAATGCCTCAGCCATTACTACTGAGAACCTTACTTCAGAGCTGCCTCCTCAAATGCAAATGAGGGGCTGAGGTTGATCGCCTAGGATTACCGGTGTTCCTGTGACACCTACTACTCCACCTGCTCCTACTTTAGAGGCCGACTTTCGAGGGGTCATTGCTATGCTCACCCAGTTGGTAGTTGCCAAGAGTGGGAATCAAGGTTTACAAACCCTTAGTTCTAGCTCTCATGAGCCAACGATTGCCTCCAGAGTAAGAGATTTTCTGAGGATGAACCCACCTTTCTACACCAGGTCTAAGGTTGAGGAGGTGCCTCAAAACTTCATTGATGTGATATGGAAGGTGCTAAAGACTATGCATACGACTGAGACTGAGGGAGTGGAGGTTGCAACCTATCAACTTAAAGATGTGGCTAATGTGTGGTACAATCAATGGGAAGAAAGTCGAGGTGATAATATTGAGCCCGCTGTTTGGGAAAAGTTCAAAAGTGCTTTTCTTCACCATTTCTTTCCGCAGGAGTTGAGAGAGGCAAAGGTCGAGGAGTTTGTGAATCTAAAACAAGAGCGGATGACTGCTAAAGAGTATAGCCTGAAATTCATCTAGCTGTCCAGGTGTGCATTGGAGATGGTTCTAGATATGAGAGCGAAGATGAGGAAATTTGTATCTGGTTTGGGCAGGCAGGTGAAGAGAGAGTGCAAGGCGGCATTGTTGATTCCAGGCATGGACATCTCCAGAATGATGGTATATGCCCAGCAAACTGACGAAGACAAGAAAAAACACAGAGAGAAGCATTTGAGTAAGAAGGCCAGATCAGTAGGGCCTGAGCCTAGTTAGAGCAAGCAGAGTAAGAGAGATAAGTCCTATTTCCAGAACAGGTCTTCTAGCTATGCACCATCTTCAGCTAGTGCGCCAATCCAGAGCCAAAAATATGATCAGAGATCCCAAGCTCCGCCAAACTTTAGGGCATAGGGTGTACAATCTCAAGCAAGCTCTAAAGGGAAGCCACGTTGTGGGAGATATGGCAGGATGCATTTGGGGGAGTGTAGAAATGGAGGGAATAGTTGCTACAAGTGTGGCCAACCGGGTCATTTTCAGAGGGAGTGTCTGATGTAGAATGAGTGTCACAACCCAAAATAGGGACTAGACATGACACGGCAAATGGGGAACCCAAAAGAACCCCAAACAAGCCTCTTTCATATCTTGCACGCATCCTTGGTCGCGAAAGCAAAATAGAACAACATAAGAAAGACAAACAAGGGCAATTGGGATTAAAGGAAAGAGTTAAACACTTTAATAACATAAATGAGTCAAAGCTCAAGCATAATACATAACTTGCCCAACAACACCTTTAAATATAGAACTTAGCGGGGCCCAAGACAAGCAACTGGGCTCACCCTCATAGTCAATGTATACAATAAAGAACGAGAGTCATAATACATAACATAAGAACATAAACATTGTCCCCAGAATGGAGGACTTACCAACTAGCTTAAGAGAATTTGTACTAGCTACGTGGAGAAGGGTGATGACCAAATGGAGCTTCGGTTCCTACATGGTAACATCATGTAGGCATAAAGTATGCATTAGTACATTTGGATGTACTAAGTATGTAGGATGCAATGCAACAAGACATATGCATCATATGCAAAATGTATAATCATAAGCAATGAATAGCATACTAACAATGTAACATGTATGATTGATACTTGAAATAAAACATGCTCATATAGACATATTACGTGTGTAGAAGAGACTGTCATTTGGCTAATAGGTCTTTCACCTCCCATTCCTAGGTGCTTGAGGTACAAACCCCTCAACTTGGTTATTGGATGTACCCCCCTCATCTAGTTAATTGAAGTACCAAGCCCTCAATTTGGTTAATAAGGTACCAACCCCTCAATTTGGTTAATGAGGTACTAACCCCTCAATTCGGTTAATGAGGTACCAACCCCTCTATTTGGTTAATGAGGTACCAACCCCTCAATTTGGTTAATTTCTATCACTATAGATACTTTTCATGAAATTAACAAATGAATACCATACTTTTATCATCATAAAGTCATTCAACTCATATACCATGCTTTAGACCTTCAACAACTCAAGATACATAACCCAAACATTTTATCAAACATTTGGCGGGGTGTAATACTAGTGTAAAACCATGCAATAATGAGTGAAATCATGCATGAAATCTTTAAATAAAAGCACAATCCAGATATTTTATGAAACACTTGGCCGGTATGTAATGCTAGTGTAAAACCATGCAATTCAAGAGTGAAATCATGCAAGAAAAGTCAAGGTAAAACCACCCACTAACACTTGGTGATACCATCATGAAATATACACTAAAACCCTTCATCAAATCTCAAGATAGATCTAAGATTCATAGCTTAAAACATGCTAAAACAATTATACTTTTACAAAATCCCAACATAGTTCATAGTCAAATTCATTATAAGTAAGACCCATAAGTAAATCAACTTAGAATGATACAATTTATATAAAACGAAAGCTTGGGCACCATGGGTGAAAAGACCCAATGGTTAAAACCCATATACCTTGACTTTGGAGAATTACTTAATGAAGATTGGAGATGGAGACTTCAAGCTTGAGTGAAATCCTTCGATCTGGATGAGTTGTGGGACTTGAGTTTTAGGGTAAAATATGAGTCTTAAGTGTTTGAGAGGGTTCTAGGGAATTTTTTGTATGATATGAAGGTGAAATATAGCTAAGTATAGGTATTTTCATGTGTGGGAAGGCTTAGACCCAAGACCCAAAAGTCTTGGACCGAGATACAAAATTGGGCGGAAAAGAACACACTGGCACGTTGTGCCAGCAACCTGCAGAGGCCACTAAAATTTGACACTTTGAAATTTGAAATTGTGAATTGTTCACTCTAAAATTGGACTTAGACCTTGTTCCCACTTAAGTTTACCCCCTGAACAAGAATATTAAGTTAGATTTTTGAAATAATGCACGAATGTTGAGATATATGAAAATTACGATTCCGGACACTTTCGAGGCACATTTTCGAGTACTTTTTAGGGTCGTTTCAATATCTCCCCCTTGGGAACATTCGCCCCCGAATGTTAAAGAAACATATATGAGAAGGGTAATCATGAAGAAATCAGCCCCCAACATGAATGCGTCGATATATTTAAACACCATTTTAAAATGTCAACATAAGTGTTAAAATCATCATGAACTTATCCACATAAACTTGAATGCATGCAATTAATATAGGGGTTGAAACATAAGACTTGGAATCATAAAAAGGAATTGATGTGTTATCATAAGATTGAATAGGATGAAAGAGGTATGGATATCACTTCTGCATGCCTGCTCCGGCTCCCCGAGAGACACTTTCAACTTGACGAATCCTGCAAAGGGCCTTGACGAATACCACATTCTTATTAATCAACTCTTACACCCTTTCATCTAATACCTCCCCCGGGACCCTCTCTTAAGCCAACTTATCCACCACAACACCCATAACCTTAACGAGTTCTATAGCGCTAGAGTCACCAACACATCCCCTCAACCTAGAAGCATGAAAAACTAGACGAACCATATACATATCCCTAGGTTATTCCAATCCTTATGCAACCTTACCAATTTCTTCTCCATACCTTATAAGGACCTATAAACTTTAACCTAATCGTCAACCTTAAACAAACACAATCCACTTGGTACCATAAACCACCATCTCTCCCTTGGGAGATAACCTCCACTCTACCATCTTTCACCCAAAATCTCCAACTCTAATAAGCCGGAATCAAGGCCTTGCTTAAACTAGACCCCTTCAACCAAAGAAGATTTGAAACCATTAAGAATGCTGCAATACCATAGTCAACCTCTTTAAACTTAAGTTTTCACCTCTTTCCACCATCATCAAAATATGCTAGGCTACCCATAGACACCCTACTTAGAGCATCGACCGTAACATCAGTCTCATCGAGAAAATAATGCACATTTATATTATACTCCTTAAGGAATTCTAACCACCTTCTTGTTATCCTCCACTCACACCTGTCATATTTAGCAAACAACCTCTCATCTCCCAAGACTTGCAACACTACCCCAAAAGGATTTAGAAGCTCTAAATAAATCAATGCTCCACCACTAGAGGCCACCTCAAACACATCAAGGTAGGGTTTTAAGACCCTATTCATGAAACCCATAAACATAGCTAGTGCATAAGACAACCAACCCACTCCACCAATACCCATAATGCTCACTTCTAATCTGAAAAGACACTTAGGGATATCACCTACCCTCATCCTCACTTGGAGACAAAACTCGAACCAAAGATCAGCATTAGAGAAGTGATTAACCCATTGTGCTTGACCAATTAGATCGACCATCCTTAACTATCAGATTACAAGCTTATGGGTTCTACACTCATTGGAAGCATGCTATGCAAGCAGCCAAACCACCCCAAGACCTCCAGCCTATCAAACCAAATTCAACCAAGATCACAAGACAAGACTTTATGCAATGAGAGCATAGAGTACAGAACATACGAGCCTATTTACAAGTCGTAGCCTGAGCTACGAGTCGTAGGGTGATATCATAGGAAGAAATAATGCGTAAAAATTAGAAATATGCTAAGTGGAGGTCAGCCTTACGATATCAATCTATGAGTCATAGGTCTCACTACTATCACAACCCAAGCCTAGGGCCTAGATGTGACATGAAAAATAGAGAACCCGAAGGAACTCCAAAATAGCCTCTTAACTTATCATTACACATCATTAGTCGCGGAAGCATATAGAAGAAATAAAGAGTGAGAATAGGGACAAAGGGGGTAAGGAGATAGCTTGCATAACATCATAATCAAGAGACAAAGAGTCAAAGCTCATATAATAGATAGATAACATGTTCAACAAACACCTCTAATACATATATAAGAGCGGGGGCCAAGACAAACCAATTGGGCTTACCCTCATAGTCAAAATAGAACATAAAGAAGAATGTTTCAATACATAATA
>DF362875.1:0-13671 GCA_000787875.1 Solanum virginianum
CTAGGAAAATACTGTATTCTGATAACTCTTCAAATCAATAAACTATCTCTTCTCCGCCTGTGGACGTAGCTGATGCATTGTCAGTGAACCACGTTAAATTTTGTGTTTATTTTTGTTATTTTCTCTACGTTTATACGCATATGTTCTAACACAATCTCTGAAAATCTTCAAACTTGAGAGGCTTTGTGAAGATATCCGTAACTTGATCGTGAGATTTCACATGCTTAAGCTTTACTTCTTTTTTGACAATGCATTCTCGAATAAAATGATATCTTGTGTTTATATGCTTGCAGGATTTTTGAGACGAGGGTTCTCAGGAAATAATCTCTCTACTTCTATGAGGTAATGGTAAGGTCTGCGTACATTCTGCCCTCTCCAGACCCCACTTATGGGATTGCACTGGGTATATTGTTGTTATTGTGTTTATATACTTGCTTCAATAATGATACATTGAATTCTTGGCAAGTACTTGTGCAGATTTATTATCAACACAAATTATTGTGGCCTCAATTTATGGCAAATTGAGTTCCTGCAATAATCTTCTTAGCCAAATAGTATGATATGTACATGAAGTTGCTGCTAAATATTCAGCTTCATAAGTCGAGAGAGTAACAATGGACTGTTTCTTTGAACTCCATGAAATAGCACAGCCACCCAAGAAAAATACAAAACCAAATGTACTTTTCCTCTCATCAATATCTCCCACATAATTACTATCACAATATCCCATAAGATTAAAATTATCAGAAGAAGAATAAAATAGTCCAAGATCGATCATACTTTTTAAATAACAAAAAATTCTTCTAGCGACCTTCAAGTGAATAGAGGTAGGAGCTTCCATGAAGCGACTTATTACTCCAACTGCAAAGAGTATATCTGATTTGTTACATGTCAAGTACCTTAGACTTCCCATGAGACTTTTGAATAGAGTGGAATTCACTTTTTCTCCATCATCAAATTTTGACAATTTTATTCCACTTTTCGTTGGGGTGTTCACAGAATTACAATCGAACATGTTAAACTTCTTCAAAATCTCTTTTGTATAACTTTCTTGAGATATGAAGATGCCTTCCTTCATTTGCTTCACTTCTAAACCCAAGTAATATGACATGAGCCCTATGTCTGTCATTTCAAACTCAAGGGACATAGCTTTCTTGAAAACTTCAAACAAAACTAGATTATTGCACATATTCTCACAAGTAATATGACATGAGCCCTATGTCTGTCATTTCAAACTCAAGGGACATAGCTTTCTTGAAAGCTTCAAACAAAATTGCATTATTGTCTGTCAGAATAAGATCATCAATATAAAGACAAACAAGTAGAATATTTTTGATAGTATGGACTTTAATATAAAGAGCATATTCATGAAGGCAACGAGTAAATCCATTGTCTTGAAAGTACTTATCAATGCGAATATTCCATGTATGTGGAGCTTGCTTCAATCCATATAAGGCTTTCTTCAACCTCAACACCTTATCTTCATGATTTTTTATCACGAAGCTAGATATTCCATCTGCTTATCCATATAAGGCTTTCTTCAACCTCAACACCTTATCTTCATGATTTTTTATCACGAAGCCTAATGGTTGCTCAATATAGACTTCTTTTTCAAGATATCCATTCAAGAAGTCGATTTGACATCTAGTTGATGAATTTTTCACTTTATTTGAGCTGCTAAAGAGATCAGCAGATGAATTATCTCCATGCGAGCCATAGGTGTATAGGCTTCATCATAGTCAATGCTATGCTTTTGCTTATAGGCTTTTGTCACAAGTCTTGCCTTGTATCTCTCCACCTCTCCATGGACATTTTTCTTCACTTTGTTTACCCATTTGACTCCAATTGCTCAATGATTCTTGGGAAGAGTTATTAATTCCCAAGTGTTCTTCTTTTCAATTGATAAGATTTCTTCCTCCATGGCATGTCTCCACTTTTTGTCTTTAACAACTTCATCAAAATTCATTGGTTCACTATCAGCAAAGAGACAACATAAAAAATTAAAATTGATAACTTTATTTGTGTTATCATAGAGTTCTTGGATGCTCTTCATTCTATGAGGCCTTTCGCTTGAACTTCTTGAGTAGATGGAAATGCAACAATTGTTGGTGGAGGAGATAGGGTTGCATCTTGTGTAGGTGGAATTATCTTCTTTTCCTCTTCATCTCCGAAGTATGGAAGAAAATCATATATTCTTTCTTCCTTAGCTTTCAATTCCATGTTGTTGCTTCATCAAATTCAACATCATGACTCACCACCACCTTGTTATTGTTTGGATTGTATAGCTTGTAGCCCTTTGAACTTGAATCATAGCTAACAAACACATACTTAACACTTTGATCGTCAAGTTTAGCTCTCCTTTGATGTGGAACATGAGCATAGGCTATGCTTTTAAAGATTCTCAAGTGTTTTGACACTTACCTTTCTTCCACTCCATGCTTCTTGAGGTATTGCGTCTCTCACATTTCTTGTTGGAGATCTATTGCTCAAATAAACTGCACAAGAAACAACCTCGACCCAAAATTCTTTTGGTATATTTTTAGCTTTCAACATATATATCGTCATATTAAGAATCATTTTATTCTTTCTTTCTCCAACTCCATTTTGTTGGGGTGAGTAAGGTACCGTTAGAGGGCGATGAATTTTATGAGATTGACAAAAGTCATTAAATCCTTTTGAAGTGAATTTGCCTCTTCTATCAGACCTTAGTGCTTTAATTTTACAATCACTTTCTTTTTTTACAAGTGCTTTAAAATTTTTAAGAGTAATAAATGTTTCAGATTTTTGCTTCAAAAATTATACCCAAGTCTTTCTACTGAAATCAACAATAAAGAGCAAGAAGTATTTACTTTTACCAAAAGAAGGTGGATCAATTAGTCTACATATATATGTGTGAAAAAGTTGGAGTGGCTTGGTTGTTCTTGATGTGGTCTCCTTCGGAAAACTCCTCCTTGCATGTTTTCCAAGAAGACAAGCTTCACACAACTGATTTGGATGGTTAATTGATGGAATTCCATCAACCATATTCTTGTCTCCCATTGATTTGAGTGCTTCAAAATTCAAGTGCCCAAATCGCATGTGTCAACACCATAAGTCAACTTACACATTAGCTTTCAAACACTTTGCATCAATGATTTTAAGATTCAAAAGGAACAACCTATTCTTTGCCATATGTACTTTAGCGAATAAATTGTTACTTGAATCTCTAAGCCAAAGATGCATATTTTTCATATGAATATCATATCCTTTTTCAAGAAGTTGACCCAAACTCAAAATATTACTTTTTAATTTTAGCACATAGTAAACTTTATTAATCAATTTATGATCACCATCTTTACAGGATATTAGAATCGTACCTATCCCTTCAATTTGGATCTTTGAGGTATCTCCAAAAGACACAACACCTTTCACTGTCTTCTTTATATCCACAAACATGCCTTTTTGTATCCACGCATATGATTGCTTGCTCCATTGTCAAGATACCATGAGTTGCAATCATCTGTATCATCTTCTTTGAGTGCCATTAACAATGTTGATTTGTCAGAATAAGATCATCAATATAAATCAAGATACCATGAGTTGCAATCATCTGTATCATCTTCTTTGAGTGCCATTAACAATGTTGATTCATCCTCTTCTTTGTTGTCAACAAATTTAGCTTTCTCTTCAATATTACTATGACATTCCCAAGAGTAATGTCTAAATTTATGGCAATTATAACACTCAATTTTAGATTTGTCATACCTCATTTCATTGGTACTTTGATAGGCTCCACACCCTCTACCTCGTTGTTGTCCACGGCCACGACCTTTAAATGTTTGATGGCTCTTATTCTCATTTTTATATTTGTTAATATAACTTTTTCCTCTTCCACGGCCTCAACGACCACCACAACCTCACCATTGTTCATTTCTTCTAGAACTTGTTTCACCCGCAAGATTTTTGAAGGATGTATGAGTCTTAAGAAGTTGTTCTAGTGGTTCTTCTTTTCTCCTTTTCATTTTTTCTTCATGGGCTTGTAAAGAACCTTCCAATTGCTCTATCGTGATAGAATCTAAATCTTTAGATTCCTTAATAGCACACACCACATAATCAAATTAGGTGTTAAAGAGCGAAGTATCTTTTCTACCACACACACATCATCTACTTCTTTCCCGTACCTTCTTAGTTAATTTACAACAGCCGTCACTTTTGAACAGAAATCCGAAATGGATTTAGATTCTTTTATCTTTAAGAGTTTGAAGTTTTATCTTCTTTACTTTATCAATTCTTTGGAAAGAATTTTGTAAAATATTCCAAGCTTCTTTTGAGGTGGTTGCATCAACCACTTTTCAAACATGCCATCATCCAAACACTGATGGATGAGGGTGAGAGATTGTTGATCTTTCTTTCTTGTCTTTAACAAGACTTCCTTTTCATTTTGGGACAAAGTTTCTTCATTAACGGGTTTTGTATACTCTTTATCTACAATGTCCCAAACATTTTGAGACCCAAGAATGACTTTCATTTGTAGACGTCATTTTTCATAATTTTCTCTTGTGAGATGAGGGTACTAGAAGGATAATGAATTATTATTTGTCATGGCTCTGATATCACGATGTTGAAAAAAATAATAATCACGCCCAAAATATTTTCTCTAAGTAGCAATACAAGAGAGTCACAATACCAAATATTACAATGGAGTAAATGTGATATAATAATATTGATCAATTCGATAATCCCAAAAATAACTTTTTGTAAAATAACAAACGCTCTTTTATTTCACACAATTTACAATAATTTTACACTCACACTATTTTTCTCACAAACTAAAATAGCTTGTGGATGACTCTCTCTTCTTTCTTTTGCTCTGTCTATTTTTTTTGTTACTACAAATGAGTAAAACTCTCATATTTATAGAAAAAATACTACACCACTTGATGTCATTAATGACATCAATGAAATACAACAAAATCAAAATTATACCTAACTTAGACTTTTCTTGCCTAACAATTTTGATAAAATTTGTAGCTAAATTCTTGAACTTTTATTTGCCTAATAATTTTGACAAAGTGGTGGAAACATGCAACCATTGAAAATCTTTATAGTAGTTGTCAATTTAGACTTTGGATCCACAAACACGAGTGAGTTTTTCAGGGTATCTAGAGATCAACATGCAACACCTTCATACTCTTCTCGGATGGAAGTAGCATACATGTGGAGGTACAGTCTGGTTTTTGATATCGCATGAATGTTGAAGTTCTAAGTCTAGTTTTAATACCTGCTGTAGCTGAATTTGTATCCCTATAGTTTAAGTCGCGAAGAATAATGCTTCATAGTTCATATTTAGTTGTAGAATGATGTAACAGGTAAAGCTCTTTTGTGTCCACTTGTGCATAAATAATATAAGAGACACTAATCAACTTATGGATGGTTCGTTTATTCTATTTCTCAGGCTCCTGCGCGATTTTTTTTGTTAATGGTAGTTGTAGTTTATATGAGAGCCACTTTTGTGGACTCGTGAATGAAGAATTTGTTGAAGGTTGAAATGATAGATGGAGGAGCAAACCACTCGTAACTCTAGCATTACGCAATGTGAAGAGACGGAGGCAAGAGACGGAGGCAAGAGACGGGGGCTGAAGGAACAACTTGAAGGTGTTTCAAGATACCATGAGTTGCAATCATCTGTATCATCTTCTTTGAGTGCCATTAACAATGTTGATTCATCCTCTTCTTTGTTGTCAACAAATTTAGCTTTCTCTTCAATATTACTATGACACTTATTTGTTCAAATGCAGCTGGAGCACAAGTAGGATTTCATATCGGATGGGGTTTATGAGAATTTAGTAACTTTTGTTTGAAGTTTGTATTTATATTAAAACTCTTATTTAATTCATACAAGAGATTGATAGTTGGGAATGAGATTATTTATCCACGATTACTATGACATTCCCAAGAGTAATGTCTAAATTTATGGCAATTATAACACTCAATTTTAGATTTGTCATACCTCATTTCATTGGTACTTTGATAGGCTCCACACCCTCTACCTCGTTGTTGTCCACGGCCACGACCTTTAACAGACTTAAGTTTTTTCCGAGAACATATCTAATGGGGTACACATTATTAGACAATTAGATAGAGAGAGAAGTAGTCAAAAGATGATTTTATCTTTTAGGTATTCAAGTTTTAAATACAATGAATAACAACCTAACAATCTACTACTGAACTTAAGGAACTCTGAATAGTTGGAGTCTTCTACAAATACAAAAAATTAGTAAATTATTTGATCATATAAAATAATTATGTTTAATACATCTCCTGAAGTTAGGTGTGGTGTTAGGACGACACCTTGCAAAGGTTGACTCTGGTAACGACTTGGTAAGTGTATTGGCAAGTTGATTACAAGCATGAGTGTGTTTGACAAGAACCCGATGAGCTTGAACCTGGTTCCTAACATAACAAAAATTGATAGTAATATATTTTTATACAACTATGGAACACCGGATTATGATAAAGATAAGTGACATCGACATTGTCATAAAAAATTATGGGTGTATTTGGAATGATGACAATTCATTAAGCAAGTTGCTCACCCATGTGAGTTTTGCAAAAGCATTTTCAATTGATTTGTACTCTGCTTCAGTAGATGAATGAGCTACAGTTAGTTGCTTTTTTGACGACTAACTGACAGGATTATGCCCCAAGAAAAGAACATAGCCTGATGTGGATATTCTGCATTTGGATCTCTCGCCAATCAACGTTTTATTAAGTAATATTAATTTATTTTTTCTTATTATTATCATGTTAGAACGTGACATCTGGCCGATTCGTTGTACATCACCTAACTTATGGTAGTGGGAGGTATGTCGGTTAAGAGAAACTCCTAGATCTAATAATATTGTGCCAACACGTCATATGCGATCCAAATATGTTAGGTTGGTTCATGGCATCTGATTAAATATTTTTTAATTTGATATTATTTTTTATCGTAACTTTCCACTTCATTAACAATATTTCATCAAGTCTTCTTTATTCAAGACATTGCTTTGATAGAGCAAGTTTATCAATCATTATTAAGAGTCTCTATCGCATAAAAGAATTCATGATCTACCTCAATTGAAGAATCGAAGTCAAGCAAGTTAATTTACTAATATTTTTCTTCTCTTCAATGACTCAGAACATCTCTGATCTATCAAATATATAATTTTCATAAGTAAATAATTTCATAAACACCTATATTAGTATGTATTTAACTTAAATCTAGATATCATGATCCACCTCAATTAATGAATTGAAGTCAAGCAAGTTAATTTACTAATATTTTTCTTCTCTTCAATGACTCAGAACATCTCCGATCTCTCAAATATACAATATTCATAAGTAAATGGGTCCGTAGACATTCATATTAGTATGTGTCTAGCTTAAATCTAAAAATTCACCCAATTTTATAATTAATTATCTAAATCTCAATCTTAGAATTAAGTATTATTTTCTTCAAATATCATAAATTTAATGATATTCATATAATTGATACATCGTATATTTAATTACATATACTAATTTTAATTACATACGAATATATAAGAGACTACAAAGCAGCTGAAGCAGACAGTTGTTGGACGACATGTTTGCTTCACCTGCTTGTTTAAGTAGACAACTGCCTATTGACGTGCCTGCTTCAGTTGTCTGATTTAAATTTTTTTATTATTGAAATTAATCTGTCGGTTTAATTAAGAAGCTATGCAAAAATGATCCTGAACTAGATAAGTATAAAAAATATACTATAAATCATAATATTGTCTGATTCAACTGCTTGTTTCTAATTTTTTTTAAAACAAACAAAAAAATTCAATTGATTAATGAAATTAATTTGTCGGGTGTTACATAAAGGGAGACAAAAGAAATAACATGTATTATTTAATTAGGAAGCTATGATAAAATGTAATTCCCAAGAATTTTTGTTCTACTACACCTAGATAAATCCACTAATGTTGATTCCCATTGTCAATGCTTTTTGGGCACTTTGTTTTTGCTCCAAAGTTCCTTTTTTATACTATTATTTCTATTGCATTCCTCACTTGTTTTTCCTTTTGCTCAATAATATTGCAGAAGTGCTCCACTAACAGTGCTCCATGTATTCTTGTCTGCTCCCTTGGAGCACAAGAAAAGCCGCATAGTTGCCTATATAAGGCAGTGCATTCTACTCATTTGGGACAAACATACACACAGAGCTTAAAAATAGAAGTGAGAAAACATAAAGCAGAAAACGAGAGAAAGTTGTGAGAGCTCAAGGGTAGAAAACAAAGGGAAAAATATTGTAGGCTTGAATCTCCTTAAAAAGAGCGAGATATCCGCGCCTCAGCCTGAAGAATTTTATTTTTATTTTTCAATTGAACTTTATCGACTATTTTACTCTAGTAAGTTGCTCCTATTTTCTAAATCTTTTATAATAAGATATTTTATATAAATGAGTTTATTTTCGTGTACTTTTAAGTACTTTATTATAAGAATATTATTTATGAGGAGTGATGAATTTATCTTGATGCATAAAAGTTAAATCAAAAGACCCTACATGTCACTTTATTTACTTGAGTTAGAAAATTAAAAGAAGTGGTTGATGAGGATTTTATACTTTATTTACTTGAGTTAGAGATTTAAAAGAAAATATTGATGAGGAAGTTTTATTTATTCTCTTCCTATTATATGAGAATTTTACTACTTGAAATTATGTTATGTCTTGAGATTTATGTTCTATGTGAAATGAGTTTATATGAAGTTAAGTTCAGGTTAATATGACGAATTGAGAATAATTGAGTCGTTGAACATGAAAACATGTTACATTATAAACTTGTTTACATAACATGATGAGTAAGGTTAAAAGAGTCCAAATGACCGTTTGAATTAAGTTGAGCATGATAAGTTATATAATTGTTGCATTGACTATATTTGAGTACTTGTATGTGATTGAATGAATTGATGAATCTTTGAGACGAATTGAGATAACTCCATGAGGTTGAGGATGAGTTTATTGATGGAGTATTGAGGATTGAGTTACATAATGATTTGAGCATGTTTAAGTCTTGGGAGGAGTATCGAGCACCGAGCACCGAGCGAGGAGCGAGTATACTTTTACTTTAACCCCTAAAACTACATTGCCAGCGTAGGATAGTCATACAACATCATTCTGGTAACTTGTCCCGCAAGTGGACATTTACCCTAGATCCAATAGAGAGTTGATTGTCCTATGCCATGACACGTATAAGACGATTGTGGCAACGATGCTGATTCATTGTACATCACCTAACTTATGGTAGTGGGAGGTATGTCGGTTAAGAGAAACTCCTAAGCAACTTTGATTGAACATGACATTTACAAACTTGCCATTTCATCGGAGATACCCGTTGAATTGGAACAATGAAGTACGTCGGAGAAGTAGAAGGCTATGAGGGAAACTGGGTAGGTGTTGATTGGGATAATGGTGGCGATAAGCACGATGGATCACATAACGAGATTGGCTATGTCAAAGTTCAAGGTCCAAAATCAGCTTCATTCGTACAATCGCACAATCTTAGCTTCAGTTTCCCACTCTTGAAGGCCCTTGAGTTTAGGTATCATGGAGAATCCACTAAAAAATGAGAAGGTAATATTAACTTTAACTGATTATTGATGTCATTGTTTCAGCAATACTTTTTTTCTTTACTCGATATATAACAAATATGATATATAGCTATGATACAAAATTCGTCGCTAATTGTTCACTTTTAGTGACAAAAGTTATATTTCGTGCTTAAATACATGTGGTACATATTTTTAGTGACGAAACTTAAAAGTTCGTAGCAAAATTTTATTCACTAAAGTTTCCCACCAAAAAATAAATTGGCGTCATTTATTGAGTATTAGTAGCCATGAATTTAGAGTTATCAGTGATACATTATTTTGTTACTGATAACGTATCTAATTTATGACAAATTACATTATGTCTTAAAATTAATTAATTTTTCATTACGAAAAAATTTCGTCACCAAAATATGTTGTTACAATAGCGACAAAATAGAGTTTGTAGTTAAATGTTAAAAGATTTAGCTATAAATTTTCATATTTAATTATGACATTAATTTTTGTCACTAATAATATAAACAATTTGTGACAATTATTTTATCATCTCTAACCAACTTAGTGACAATAAAAGTTTGTTACAAAATATGCAAGGAATCAAATAGCGACGACTTACAATTTGTAGTTGAATAATTCAACTATTTGCGACAAAAAAATTCATAGCTAATAACAAAATCTTCTTTAGCTACAATTGTTAATAGTTACAAGTGACAACTGTAAAAAATAATAAACCAAGTGTTTCAGAAGAAATCATCAAACTCCATTGGTTAATTGGCGAGGAAAAAATTTAATGACAAATTTTATTGATTTTGTAGAAATGACGAAATCCATCATCAATTTTCTTAAATTACATAATTATAAAATGCAAGCGAGGTAAGTATCATGACAACAAATTATTCTACTACTAGGTCTCTGATACTTATTTATTTAAGACTTCTAATTTTTATTTGGTACACTTTCAATGACAAAAGGGAAAATTTCATATATATAAAAAAAATTAATTAATTTAACAACAAATATAGCCCATATTTTATTTACATAAAAATTAGAGAAAATCGGCTCAATTACTGTCCGTCCAGCTCAAGATCAGCCCACGATATGAGTCTTTCTTTTCTTTCTTATTTTCTCTCTTCTATAGCATTGAATTTTTTTTAAATAAACTTATTTTTAATTACTTTTTACTGCATTTTCTAAAATAAAAAATATCTTTTTAAAGAACTCTTTCCATAATATCAGCTCCTATTATGTGATGTATATACACCGTATCAATATTATATAAATATTTATAAACTTATAATAATATAGTATAAATAGTTATGTAATATATCAATCATGTATAAAATTGTGTATTAGAATGTATCAATATATATAAATAGTGTGTAAATATGTATAGATATTGTATAAATTGTATACGTTTGTGTGTCGATATTATTATAAATAGGTATGAAATGTATCAACATTATATAAATGGTGCATAATTGTGTATCAATATTGTATAAACAATTTGTAATGTATCGACGTTTATTTGACCATCAAGTATTCCCATCTTAATAAAATCAAAAATAAACAAAAAATAATAAAATGACAAAAGAAATTCACAAAAAAGTGAAACAATTAAAAAGAAAGTTTTTAAAAAAAGAGCAAATAAATTTTTTTTAACATTGACATTTTAAAAAAAACTTATGCAATAGACAAATGGACAAAAAAAAGATTAATTTACCCACCACCTAAAAAGGAAAAAAAAAAGAGAAAGAAAGAAAGAAAGAACTGGCGACAAAATAAGAAAAAAAGGAAAAAGAAAAGGGAAGAAAGAGCTGACGTGGAGAAGGCCAAATGGCCAATACATATCAAATTGTAAAACAAATAGCCTAGGCTACCGAAATTGGCATTTTGTATGATAAAGAAAATAGTAGATTATTTTTTGTATAAATAATTTTGCTCAGTGACCTGTGAGTGTAATTATCCCATGATAAAAATGGTAAGAAAATTGCTTTCTCGACTCTTAGTTCTAAATTTCGTGTGTATGTGTGTTGATTTTGCTGTTGGTAAGTTGTATTGACGAAATCGATCAATTTGCTTTCGTCAAAACATACCTATATCTTTTATGTGACTTCACATAATTAGATCATCTATCTAGAGATAATATTAACTTACAAATATAGATTCTGCAAACATTCAAAATATTTCATAATTTTTATTAATCTTTAACATTTGTTTGAAAATTAAATAAACTAATCAAAGCACTAATGAAATAAATTAATCAACTAGGATTATATATATATGTTGACATCCAATTTTTATCCTCTATAATATGAATTAATTATTGAGTTTCTTGAATTTTCAACGATTTAAAATAATTCTTCGAAAAATATGAATTTTTGTTTTTGAGTAATTTTTAGTAGTAAGTCTCATAATTTTAGTTATATGCTTTATACATTTTTTAGAATTATTCTACATCTTTCTTATATAATCTTTCAAGAATTATTCCAAAAGATTTTCAATCATCTTAGTTTAATTACAATTTTTTTTGAAATTAATTAGCTATTAGTTGAGTTAATTATTTTATTCGGTTAATTTTAAAAATTTCTTTAATTGGTTAATATTGAATTCTTCTTATAGTCAAATTAACTAATTGATTCAATTTGATCACGTTTCAAATTTGATCGAAATTGCAATTAAATGACTAATTTTTCAAGTCAATTTTCACCCTTCTAACCCTTCTTTTTAGAACCCATTTCAGACCCATGTTTGGACCCTGTTCTCGGCCCAAATCAGTGAGAACCCGGCCCACTTCTTTTAATTCTTCCACATTATACACTCATTACATACATATTCACATATATTCCCAACGTACCCTCACGCGCCCCTTTTTTCTCTTCTTCTTTCCTTTCTCCCACACGCGTGCACTTCCTTCCTCAGCCATGAACCCAACAAAACTAACACCCAACGTTCCGAATCCCATAATTCGTAACTTCTAATTTTGAATTTGGCCCTTAATTTCCCCAAATTGCCCTGCGTTTTCCCCAATCTCTTGCCCTAATTTTGGGGCTATATAACTTTCCCCAGCTATTGAGATAATACACAAGATTTTGTTTAAGAAGCAGTTCCCAGAAACCCTTGAAATTTTAAGAGTGTTGGGGTCGTAAAAGGTTTTCGATTCTTTAAGTTGGAGTTGCTGGTGGTGGTGTAGAACTCTTGGTGAAGGTCGTTTTGTCCCAGTGTACCTACCCGAAAAAAGGTAAACGATTCTTCACCTTTGTTTCTTTTGTCCTCTTTATGCTAAGTTTTACAAAAATGCATTATTTGGTTGTTGTTATTCAATGCTGTTAGTTTGTTTTCTCTGTGCCCGTGATTAATGCCATGATTCTGCATTCTGTTATATGAGTAAAATGTTGTTTAAGATTCTCCTCAAACCCCTTGATTCGTCCCTCGTCTACCCAATCTTGATAGGAATTCCTCTTTTGTTTCAGAATATGTAAGTTAATGTACTATTTTCGTGTGAATCTTTTCGAGTTTCCATCTTGAATTTGTCTTAAAAGCTTTGCTTTGCACTTGACAATTCATAGTAGCTTTATCTTGGTTGAAACCGCTCCATGATTACATAAAGATTTTGACGCTTTGAAGTTGCCATGGACTATTCTTCAGTTCTAATATCGTCGTGTTAAGTGCAAATTACTCACATAATATTATATATAAATAAACTGCGTATGGATTGTGTCAATTCAGTGATTAACCTGGTATTTGTTTGAGTTTTATGTTTGTTACAACCCTTTTAGTTTTGTCGCATCTACAGGGGTATTACGTACTAATCCTCATCATGCTTCTTGAGTATTTTGGTGATTAAAATGTTGCTCCCCTGACCAACTAGACTACTGTTATGAAAGAATCGTTCGATGCCTCGGTTTAGGATGAGTTACTAATCGAAAGGCCTCAAAATTGTCTAGTCTTTTAGCTCCCATTATTTGTTGTTTGCTCATTAGTTGCTTGATTATGTTGAAGCGTTGTTTCAAATTTTTCCTATATTCGTCTTGGTTTAGTTTTCATATGTAGTGCATTTCGGAGTTCATCCTTCCG
>DF362875.1:14536-27511 GCA_000787875.1 Solanum virginianum
GATCGATCTTATTATCTCGTAATCCAATGTCACAAATTAGCTACATTGGGCTAAAATACAGACGTAAGCACTCTGAAAACCCCATTTCAGGTGGATCCATGTCAGGATTAGACTCGGTCGGGTTGCTAATCGGTCAAAGGGTTCATTTCGTTGGAGATACCCGCCGGATCGGAACAGTGAAGTACGTTGGAGAAGTAGAAGGCTATGAGGGAAACTGGGTAGGTGTTGATTGGGATAATGTTGGCGGTAAGCACGATGGGTCACATAACGGGATTCGCTATTTCGAAGTTCAAGGTCCAAAATCGGCTTCATTCGTACGACCGCACAATCTTAGCTTCGGTATCCCACTCCTGAAGGCCCTTGAGTTTAGGTATCATGGAGAATCCACTAAAGAAGCAGAAGGTAACATTAACTCTAACTGATAATTGTTGTCATTGTTTCAGCAATACTTTTTTTCTTTACTCTAGTATTGTCATTTTCTTTTGTGGCTTTCCACTGCTTAATTATATCGATTAGTTAAATAGGTATCAGAAGTTTGGTTTTTTCAATATTTTTTACTTGGGTGCCGAAGCCTCTTGCGTTCGCTCTCGGATGATTTTTTGGTGCTTTTCCTTCTTTTTGTGGATAACAACGGTGATTAATTTCATAGGATACTGATTCATAGGATATTGTCCACCTCCAATCACCTACAAGTACTGGTAATTTTGTCCAGGTTAGGATAGATGGAATGAAATCACCTAGTGTTCTTGTTTCTGCTGGAATCTGAATGTGAGACTCATGGTTCTCAACCAACTTCATTGACAACTAGGTCACACCCTTGATGATGAACATGAAATTTTAGAAGTAGTATGCGAAATTTAGTTTGTTCTTTCTTCTCAATGTGTTTCACATGTGTATTTTATTTTGTTATTTTTTTCTTAGAAACTAAAATGCTTTTTTCTTATAAAAATAAAATTATAGGAGTAAATGTTTTAAGAGTTGCGTTTTAGGTTCGGTTGGCAAAATAAAATTTATGTGTTGAAAGATATGTGATTCAACCTTAAGTTGCTTGGACTCGGGTGCGGGCGTCCGATACGGATGCAAATCTAGAGGTGGGATCCTTCATGATCTAATTTTTAAGATTCGGGGATATGGATCCATGTATGGATACAAATGCGGGTGCAGGTATTCGCCTAAAATTAATCAAAATATCTAAAAAATAGAGTGATAAAACCTAAATTATAAGATATTACGTGGGAACTTGAAGAAAATCCTGGAAGGACATTAAAGAAAAAGGGGTGACAGAGAAATTTCGGTATAGAAGGTATTCCATTTTCTTCAATTTCACCTTAGCTTTTGTATTAATTACAAAATTATTAAAACCGTCCAAACTTTCCTATCGATTTTGGTCAAAGTACCCGAAACCGGTTGACACACCCGCACCCGCACCCGCACCCGCACCCGCACCCGCGACACGGGTGCGACACCAAAAGTGAAGAGCCCGAGCAACTTAGGATTTAACCACATAAAAAAAAAGATTTGTGATTTAACCTTGTTAAGAGAAGATTAAGTATCTGAACCGACAACTAATATAGTTTCATCAAGTGACCAAGCCAGCCAATATGTAGTTTCAGAAAGCGTTCCATCAAGTGAGATTGGCTATCTCACTATGTAGTTTCAGAAAGCATAGAGCTGTAAAAGCTAGGAAGTCACTCTCCTGGAATCTCAACTATACGTACTAAATGAAGCACGGGTGGTTAGTTTCTTGGGCTCGGAAGCTATGCTTTTCAATGACGCGTTCTATTTGGCTCCAGCTTTTACCTTAATTTTGTGATAATTTCTTATCTTGTTGAACAAAAACAGCTTTCTTTGAACAGTTATGTACTTCTTTAATTTTTTCTTTTGCATTATGTTCCAGATGAGATGTATGTTCTTTCTGTGTCAAACAAAAGGGTTTCTATTGAGCTGCTGGGTAAAGATAAAATTCAAAACAAGCTGAAATTTGAGGAGTTGACAAGTGCATCACTTGCTTATTTAGGAGTTAGTTCAGCTGGACCCCCAGGTCATATCAATACGACATTACCAAGTAATTGTGTGCTCCTCCGCATGCCTACTTTTTTCTAATTGTACATGATTGCTCCTTCGTATTTTAAAGCTTCGATCTGTCATCTCCAACTTATGTGATTCTTGCATTTTTTGTTAACGGTCCAGGACTTTAATTATGAGGAATTCGTTATGAAATTTTTATCTTTCTTCTGTATAATAGTGATTATTGATTTATTAAGGTTTGGCCAGGAAGGAAGTTATGAGTTTACAGTCTTTTATTTTCTGGAGTGTTTATCTTGACAACTTCACATTTATAGTTGACTGTCCATCTTTCAAAAGCTCCTTGCTTACATTGTTCGGAATTGAGTTTCCATCTTTGATTTGATACAATCATGAAAAAGAAGAGTTCCCTGCAAAGCATGATGTGTCAATATGAATATCCATATGGGATACATCATCTGGATTCCACCTATCTTGGTACAAACTCCATACTGATGGAGCCGCCAAAACTTGTGTCCTAGAACAAGGTTTTACCATGAAAGTAAAACTTGTGTCCTAGAACGTAAGGGGACTTAACAGTGGGGATAAAAGAAGATTGGTGAAGAGCTTAATTCTTAACTGGAAGGCAGACATAGTCTGTCTACAGGAATCTAAGCTAAAGCGGGAGTTAAAAGACATAATGAATGAGTTATGGGGTGGAAGATGGGTCAAATATGCTTGTCTTCAAGCTGGTGGCACTAGAGGGGGAATTTTGATATTATGGGATAGCAGATTATGGAAAGGGGAAGTTATAGAAATCGGCTCTTACACTCTTACTTGTAAATTTGATGTCCTTTTGCAGGACTATAACTGTCATATCACAGGAGTATATGCTCCAAATTGTAGATTTGAAAGAGAACATGAATGAGAGGAATTAGGAGCCGTCAGAAGTTTATTCGAGGGACCACGGCAGTGTGTGGTGACTTCAATGTCACAAGATTTCCATCTGAGAAGAAAAATTGTAGTAGGAGAACACCAACAATGATAGATTTCTCAGACTTCATTGAAGACATGGAGCTCTTGGATTTACAACTAGAAAGGGGGAGCTTTACTTGGTTCGAAAGGAGACAATAACAATGCTGCTTCCTGAACGTATAGGATTATGATATCTAAGGAATGGGATGACAGTTTCAACACAATTAAACAAGTTGCGTTACAGAGATTATGCTCAGATCACAATCCAATAGCACTGCAATGTGGAGCCTGGGATCGCAACAAATCCTATTTCAATTTTGATAACGGGTGGTTGAATGCTGAGGGTTTTATGGAAGGAGTCAGAGGGTGGTGGGAGTCTTTTGTCTTCAAGGGGAACCTACTTACATCCTAGGATGTAAGGTAAAGTCTTTAAAGGCAAATTGAAGGAGTGGAGCGACACAAGCTCTGGAAATGTAAGAATGCAGAAGGTCCAAATACTGAGTGAGTTAGCCATCCAGATACAATAATGGAGAACATGGCTCTAACAGAATCAGAGGTAGCTTTGAAGGCATCTCTTTTAATGGATTATGAAGCGCTTTTAAAAAATGAAGATGTAGCATGGAGACAAAGATCAAGGGCACTTTGGCTGAAAGACAAGGGCACTTTGGCTGAAAGAGGGGGACATAAATACCAAATATTTTCACAAAGTGTCCAATGCACATAAAAGAAACAATAACGTTGATCATCCGACGATTGAAGAACCAATGATGGATCCAGTGAAAATCAGAGGGGTATCATTGATTTCTATCAGAAGTTATATTCATAAAACACAGTTTGGAGATGTTCAATTAACTTGAAGAGGAAAGAGAAGCTCTACAGAGGGGGTTTGAGGAACAAGAAGTATTTTCATGTCTAAAGATGTGTGCAACAGACAAAGCTCCTGGCCCAGATGGCTTCACAATGGGTTCTATATCAAATGTTGGGATGTAGTTAAAAAGGATGTCATGGAAACTTTCAGAAACTTCCACTCTCATGGTGTTTTTGAGAAAAGTTTCAATGCCGCATACATTGCTTTGATTCCAAAGAATAATGGAGCCAAGGAACCTAGAAATTTCAGACCTATCAGCCTCGTAGGTAATGTCTACAAGCTGCTATCAATGGTTCTGACTTTAAGAAGATTGAAGAGAGTTATTGATAAGCTGGTAGATGCTCAACAAATGGCTTTCATAAAAAGTACTCCCTTCGTCTCATTTTATGTGGCACCCTTTGACTTGGCACGATGTTTAAGAAAAGAAGAAAGACTTTTAAAACTTGTGGTCTAAAATCATTCTTAGAAATTTGTGTGACTGAGAATCACTTCATTAAGGGTAAAAAGAGAATTTTAAAAGTAAATTGTTTCCAATTAGAGTAAAGTAGACTACAAAGGAAAGGGTGCCACATAAATGGGGCAGGGGGAGTATACAAATAATGGATGCCACCCAAATTGCAAATGAGGTAGTAGACTCTAGAATTACTCAAGATAAGGCAAGAATCTTCTGTAAATTAGATATTGAGAAGGCGTATGACCATATAAATTGGGATTTTTTGCTTAAAATGCTCTCATGTATGGGTTTTGGAAGCTGCATCTCCACTGTAAGATTCTCAATTCTTATCAGTGGTTTCACCTGAAGGTTTCTTGAACCCTACGAACAGGCAAGGGGATCCTCTGTCCCTTTTTCTTTTTATCATAGCCGTGGAGGGTCTAAATTACATGATAAAGGTGGCTAGGAACAACGGATATCTAAGAGCCTTTGAGGTAGGCACAAACCAAAATCTATGCCCAAATGCCAACATTACACATTTTCTATATGCTGATGATCATTGATTTTCTGAGATACTGAGGAAGGGCAATTACTAATCCTGAGATCAATCTTAGTGCTTTTAGAAGGAGTTTCTGGACTCCATATCAACTGGAGGATAAGTCAGTTGTTCCCAATCAATGAAGTTTCTAATATGCTGGAGTTGTCTGGGATTCCTTGCCTACTATGTACCTGGTATGCCTCTAGGTGCCAAGTCAAAGGCCATCAACAATTGGAACTCTGTGATTGAAAAATGTAAGAAGAAGCTAACTAGATGGAAATCTCAGTATATCTCTTTAGGTGGCAAGAGTCACTCTCATCAATTCTGTTTTGGATGCCCTCCCAACCTACATGAAGGAAAATGAATCTACTGTTCAGCACTTGGTCAAATGGGATAAAGTACTTTGGGGAAAGAAGCAAGGGGGTTTAGGAATATGAAATATGAAATTACAAAGCAAGGCACTAAGATTGAAGTGGTTATGGAGATACTCTCTAGAGCCTCAAGCATACTGGGGCAACGTAATTAAAGCTAAATATGGAGAGGAGAACAAATGGATGACAAATGAGGCATCTACACCCTATGATGTAAGTCTATGGAGGTCTATTAGAATTTTTTGGCCTTTTTTGAGGAACAACACAACTGTGAGGGTAGGCAATGGTAGGAAGACCTCTTTTTGGGAGGATAAATGGCTGGGACATGTTAGTGTAAAAAACCTTTTTCCCGAGCTGTATGTTTTGGCAGTAGATCGACAAATGAATGTAGCTGATAGTTGGACACAACAAGGATGAAACATCCAGTTTAGAAGAAATTTAATGACTGGGAAATTGAAACTGTGACAGAACTTCTCAAAGTCCTGGAAGAGTTCAAAGGGACAATGGATGAGACTAATAGACTTTGGTGGAACAAAGATAGCGAAGGCAGGTTGAAGGTGAACTCAACATACAAGTTTTTGAACCAAGGTGGACAGCAACCACCATAATAGCCATGGAAACAGATCTGGAAAACAAAAATCCACTTCAAGGTGCCATGTTTAACTTGGCTACTAGCAAGAGAAGCAGTCTTGACACAAGAAAATCTCAAGAAGAGGAAGTCCTCTATGTGCTCCAGATGTTATCTGTGTGGAGAAGAGGTTGAGACAGTCAGCCATCTGTTTTTACAATGTAGGATAACAACCCAACTTTGGAGGATTTTTATCAATCTCCGGGGTGTGGTTTGGACCATGCCTAACAGAATCACCCACCTTGTCTTCAGTTGGGAAGAAGTAGGTGTGGGAGATTTAGACAGGGAGAGATGGAGGATTGTCCCAGCCTGTATCTGGGGGACAATCTGGACAGGGAGAAATGCTAGGTGTTTTGAGAGCAAAAGTTGTGATCTGCAGAAGATCAAACTGAACTGTATTAAACTTTTTTGTTTCTGGTGTAAACAAATGTACTTAAGAGTATACTGAGTCAATTATTGAGATCCTTGGCTCTTGTTAGATTTTAGATTCAGATATCCTGTTTCGTAGATAAGTTGTAATTATGATTTTCAGTGCGATCCATGTACAGTTTTTAGTTAATACATACAAATATTACCTTTATCAAAAAAAAAAGACCCTCGGGTCCCGCTGACAAAATTTGAAATAAAATTCAGAATTTGCTTCCCCATGGTTTAAGAAACCCATCCCCAGAAGTTGGGCGAAAACGCAATTCGATTTGGACCTTAAATGGTCCAAAAATTTACTTTAAAGAATGAAAATCAAGGAAAAGAGATGCAGTAGAGCATACAATTTGGGAGGAAAAGCAATTGAACGCTAAGAGACTGAAAAGTTAAGTCTAAAAATCTAGCAAAGCTTTTAACGATTATATGTGCACTTAAGCAATATGGCAGATACTTATGAATACCACTGAACTTTTCTTGGATTTTTTGTCTGAATATGGAAATACAACCAAAACATATACAAGGTGGTCGCTGAAATATTGAGGTAAGTTGTCCTGCTCCTCGGGATATTTATTTGGCTTGCATATTTTGAATCTATTAAATCTACAACCTTCTATTAAAAGTCTACATCGGTGTAAAATTACAAATATATTAAATACTTAGGAACCCAGACCCGACTCGTGGGATTACACAGGGTATGTTGTTGTATATTAAATACTTCTGAAGTTGAACGAGGACCTAGTGAACTGAAAGCAACAAAGTAGTCAATCAAGTTTCTTTTGTCCTCTTGAGTTTTAAAAGACTTTTGCTTTTCCTCTGTACTATTTATACTAGTACTTTCATCTTAAGAGTTAAAAGGCCTACTATCTATAAATTCCATGTGGTCTTAAGAAGAACATAGTCCAATGAAACAAAAGATCCATATATGTGACACCAACTAATCGGGAGTAAAGGTTAACATGTTGGTACACTAAAATTAGGTGAGGTGTTGCCAGGAGTGTTTAGATTTATATATCAGTAAAAATAACGAGAATTTTAGTGGTAGAGAACCCTTAATTTGTCCCAAAAGACAATTATTTGAGTGTTGGAATGCAACATGTGCAAATGGAGTGAATGAATGTTGAGTAGTCATACCCGACCTAACTAGTTAGAGATTGAGGTGTATGATTTTTTCTTTTTTTGCCTTTTTGCTGCTGTTGCTTTCTAGCTTCTAATATTTGCTTACATTTTAGTTGTTCAGTTTCATCATTCAGCGCTGTGAGCTTTCTAATGGGAAGCAAACTTTTACCTGAACTTTACACGCCTTTGATGCAGGATTAAAGGAGCTTGATTTGACTGGAAACCTGCTTTCTGATTGGAGGGTAATGTATTGCTTCTACGAGTGAAATTGGATATTCTGTTTGGTTGTGTAAGTTTAGCATATTGCAGATTGTAACAAGATCCTTTTCTGAAGCATTTTTTACCTGTTGCCTGGTTATGCAATATGATGATTTTACTATGTCCAATTTGTGGTGATATAGTTGGATTTCGGGCATAGATTAAGAAGTTAATTTTGACCGTGTGACATGCTCTTCATAGAAAAACTTTATTTGTAAGTAGTAAAGAAGGTGAACTAGCTACTAGGGAAGCATCAGATCATGGTTTAAATCTGAAATGGTTAGTTGCATCTTAAAGCTGAATAGTTTCAAGGGTCCGTTGGATTGCAAGTGTCTTGAACATTAGACTTAAAACTTGTCATGTGAACTGGTTAAAGTTTAGATAACAAATGGGAAGGAGAGGGGAAGATTGTCTTCGTGCTGATTTCCTTTTCCATAATACTTTACTCAGATTTTACTTTATTAGATACAATATGTTGGTTTTTAGATACAATATGTTGGTTTTCAACTCTAAAAGGGCCAATTCAACTTTGACCTTGTCTCAAAAAAGCATTTGAGTCCAACCTTTTGGTCCTAATACTTAGTTGGGCTGCAGATTGTAGAGAATCAAAATTGAAAAGAGTACTCATCATTAATTGCAGGACTCCTTGTATTCAATCATTTTTGTGAATTGTCGTATGCAGATGGTACCAGTGCTTACCGTTTATCTGAGCAATCATATCTTTGCAGGAAATTGCTGCAATCTGTAAAGAGTTACCAGCTCTTGTAACTCTGAACTTATCATACAACATGATGTCTCATGATATAAGTGGGATGCCCCTGCTAAATCATATCAAAGTTGTTGTTTTGAACCACACTGGTATATGCTGGAAACAGGTGAGAGCAGCCTTATTCCTGTCATCTTCCATTTAACTTAATCGTTTATTGAGTAAGAGGTACTTGATTTGGCAGGTCGAAATGCTAAAAGACTGTATTCCTCATGTCGAAGAGCTCCATCTGATGGGAAATAAACTGGGAGAAATTACGGTGTGTTTTCCCTTATTAGAGTTATTGGCAGTTATATCTCAAATTTCTGATGTTATTATCCACAAGTTTTATTAGTTCTTCCTTATTGAAGATAAATAGCTGTCTTATGCCATTATCTTTACATCTTTTTTTTTTTTGTGATCTCTCTACATAAGAACACAAACACAAGTGTTAACTCACCCTTCGGGGTGACCAGTGGTTTGAGCTTGGGACTTCCATGTTGGAGGTCTCAAGTTCAAAACTCCTTGCCAACAAAAGTAAGACATTTGCTTTCTGGGTTGAACTCGTCACACTGGGCTTGCCTAGTGCAGGTGACCTCTTCTGTGTCGTTTGCGAACTACTGCATAGTAGCGGGGTTTTTACCTTGTGTGCACCCAAAGGGTAGCTGCTGCGGGGTTCCCTTGTCATAAACAAAAAGTATGCTTAAACATGCTAGAAGCTATTGGAAAAATAAACTATTGAAAAGAAAGTTGTGATTTGAAGCTCATGATTTTGCACGATGATTTATCTGTTATCTAGCGGAATGCCTATGTTCTTGGATCATCACCATTTTCTTATGAGGGAATGGATCATTTGAGAGATAAGAGGATAACGAAGATTTTGGAAAGTTGCTCTCTGTGATGGTTGCTAGATGATTGTGGGATACACAACCAAGTACTTCAAATAGAATGCCAAAGTTTGTTTTGCCATTTCTTATAGTTTAATAAAAAAATCCATATATCTTGACTCTCAGTTTCAAAAAAAATAAATCCGTATATCTTGACTCTCATATTGACCATTCCGAGTGATGTCCTTGGGAGGTGTTTGGAGGCTAAAGGTGTCCCAATGGTGTGTATTAGGGTGATTAAGTAGATCTATGTTGGAGTCAAAACTTGGATTAAAATAGTGGGAGGACACTCTGTGTATTTTATGGTTGAGATGGGACTTCATCAAGGATCAGTGATTAGTCCTTTTCTTTTTGCTTTAATGATGGATGGGCTGATGCGGTCTATTAAGCAGGAGGATCCATGGTGTATGCTATTTGCGGATGACACAGTATTTATTGATGAGACTTGGGATAAAGTTAATGATAGGTTGTAGATCTGGAGACATGCCAGAGGGTTCAAATTGAGCAGGACCTAAGCAGAATATTTGAATTGCAAATTCAGTGTTGCGAGGGATGAAGCGTGCATGGAAGTGAGGCTTGTCACTCGACCTATTCCCACGAGAGAAAGCTTTAAATATCTGGGTTCCATCATCCGGAGTAGTGGAGATATCGACAAAGGTGTTGCGCATTGCGTTGAGGCAGCATGGATGAAGTAGAGACTCACCTCTGGAGTATTGTGTTATAAGAAGGTACCACTTAAACTTAGAGACAAGTTTTACAGAATGGTGGTTAGACTGCCTTTATTATATGGGGTTTGAATGCTTGTTCAGAAAATGCAGGTTGTGGAGATAAGGATGTTGAGATGGATGTGTGAACATACTAGGAGTGGTGAGATTAGGAATGAGATTATTTGGGAGAAGGTGGGGTGGCCTCGGTGGTAGATAAGATGAGAGAAGCTAGAATGAGATGGTTTGGGCATGTGCAGAGGAGGTGTGTCAACGCTCCAGTTAGGAGGTGCTAGAGGTTAGATTTAGGGGTTACGCAGAGGGGTAGGGGTAGACTGAGAAAGTATTTGGGAGAGGTGATTAGACAGGATATGACGCAACTTTATATCACCAAGGACATGACCTTAGATAGAAAAGAATGGAGGTCTTCTGTTAGGCTAGAGGTTAGTAGGTTAGAGGGCTAGTAGGGATAGGCTAGTAGGGGTAGAAGGTTAGTAGGTCTATCATAAGGTTAGTCGCGTCATTATAAATTGTGTTGTTATTGCTCGTCAATTATTTTGCTACTTTTATTATTTTTTCTTTGTGGAATTGACATTACTCTTGGTTTTAGTTGCTATTTATATCTATTGTTTTCCTTTTTTTGGGGTTGATATATTTGAGCCGTGGGTCTTTTGGAAACAACCTCTCTATCTCCATGGGATAGTGGTAAGGTTTGCGTACATTCTGTTCTACTCTCCTCATATTTCACTTGTGGGATTTCATTGGGTATGTTGTTGCATGGTAATAACAAGTACACGATGAAGTTTGCTGCTGCATTCAACCGTTAGGGTGGAGAACATTTAACTGGGTCGAAATCAATTTAACAGAAAATGCCCATATAAATATCTGTTCTAGAATTATCAGAGCAAAATTTTTAAATTTTCAGATGAAAGGCATATATACTGTTTGAAAGTTCCTTCTTTCTCTGTCCTCTGAGTAACATGCTGATCAATGATCATATTTCATTTCTAAATAGCTGACATCAAGTACAATCACTATTCTACTACTCTCATGTCTGTAACCAATAGAGTACTAAATGAGCTTCCATATGATGTACACGGATGAATATCTACATATATGTTAATTAGATAGAGGCCTCATGATTAGTGACCTGCATTGAGAACCATGATGTCTCAGGTTCAAATCCCAGGGAGGCCAAAACACTTGGGTAATTTTTTTCGTTTGTGCAACCTTGGTAGATAGAGTTACTCCGTACTTGTGTTGGTGGTAGATAGCAGGTATATTGTGGAATTAGTCGAGGTTACGCGCAAGCTGGCAAACACACCACGGTTATAAAAAAATGATCTAAACTATCCACTGATTTGCTAAAGGATTTTTTTCCCAGACATTATCTTCAGATATTGTTCATGGATTTGATTCTCTCCGTCTTCTCAATTTGGACAATAACTTCATAGCTGCCTGGGATGAAATTTTGAAGCTGTCACATTTAAAAAGGTGATGCAAATTAATGTCCTCGTCAAACACATTAATGTTATGTTTCATGTCATTGAGATTTTAGTTTGCTGTCTAACATTCAGATTGGAAGAGCTCTTTTTGAATAACAACTCTATCAGTCATATCTGGTACCCTGATCATAATTCATTATCTGAACCACCCAGCAATCATGAATTTCTTGGGGAAAGCTTTAGGCCTTTCCAGAATCTTCGTTGCCTTCTTGTGGGTAATGCTGCAACCTTTTCTAGAATTAACATTAATCCTGGATATTTAATTGAGATTTAACTGGCATGTTACTTGTTGCATTTACAGGAGGGAACAGAATTGAAGACCTTTCTTCTATTGATACTCTTAATCTTTTCCCTAATTTGTTGGTAAGAAATTTTAAAGCATATTTTTCCTGAATTATCCAAAAACCACCTCTCTATCTCTATGAGGTAGTGGTAAGGTTTGCGTATCCCAGACCCCACTTGTGGGATTCCACTGGGTATGTTGTTGGTTGTATTTTTCCTGAATTATTTGGATAATGATTTGTTACTATAGAATAACTCTTATCTGGAAAACGAATGTAAGAAACTGTGTTTGTATCTAAATTCTTGTGGTGGAGCTTCATATCAAGTGATCTAAATATTATAGTGTTACACATTAGATACAGAGTTTGGACTAATGCAATCACTACATGTGTCCTCCACTATCTTCCAGAACACGTTGCTGGAATGATAATATGGCAAAATGTTTGTTTCCATTGAAACTCAATTTGTATCCAAATGGTTCTTGAAATTTAGAACTTGGCATTTTATTCAACGGATAACCTGTTCCTTTTGCATTTTTATGGGTTTATGAGAACTATAGATCAGGATGTTTTTAATTGTATTAGTAGCTGATTTTTCTACTTGTATGCAATAAAAATAGTTTTTTCCATCAATAAGTCTCAACGAGCTAAGTGCAAGCTAGCTTTTAAAGCTATAGCCATGTTTAAGCTGTATGTATTGTCACTAATTTGAGCTATGGTTCTGTCTTTCAAATTGTAGCTTGTCACCTCCCTCCAACATTCAAGGTTCTTCTTGAAGCGTTTGAATCTTGAATGGGCAGGCATAACTATAGTCGAACAAATAAATAATGGAGTTTTAAGAGAATATCACTGTTGACTGACGATTATTCTATACATAATATTTCTTCTCAAAGAAAACTATTCTAGAGATACTAGAGTTGTCTATTTGGTATTACATAATGGAAAGAACTAAAATTGACATGCCATAAGGGGGTATATATGTGCACTCTTATAGCTGTAAGGAAGAAAATGAAGTCCCATTATTCTCTTCTGTTGTCGAAGTTCTTTTATCATTGTTAGAATAGGAAAAGGACTATACAGTCCTACTTAGGATTGGAATAGGAATAGTATGTAGTATCCTACTTGATAAAGGATTATATTGTAGTGTCTATAAATAGGGTCTCTATGTAATGATGTATGTACTCAATTCAATAATATTTTTCTCCTATATTTCTCACAATTATTAAAGACCAAAGATTG
>DF362874.1:1653-31197 GCA_000787875.1 Solanum virginianum
ATTTGTATTTCTGTCATCAACCTAATTTCTTCATCTTTTTCTTGTTGTCGTTCATATATATCTTTTAATATTTGTAATTCTTTTATTCTATTATCTTTTGTTTCTTCAATTTTTTGAATTCTTTCCTCACTTTGAATTTTAATTTTTTCTATTTCTTTTTTTTTTCCTATCAATTTCTTCATTTTCTTTTGTTATTCTTACCATAGTTGCGAGACTATCTTCTAATTTTAATTCTTTTTTTTAACATTAGATATAATTGATCTCCTATTTTCTTATATCTTCGTCCTAAGTTAGAAAACACTATTTTTATTTTTAAACCATCGTAATTTTTTTCATATATTTTTTCACTTATCGCAAATTCTTCTTTATTCATTTTCATCCAAATATATTGTGTCGTCTTATGATTTCTTCATAATATTTTTGTTTACACTCATTATATATTATTTCTCCTATTATTAGTTCCAATAATTCTATTCTGGTTTGCTAGATTTTTGTTAAAATATCTAACTCATTATTAGTTTTAGCTTTTTTTAGTTGTTCTTTAGTTTCTTCCATATGAGTGATTAGTTGTTGTTTATATTCTTTTAGGTTTTGACTAAATTTTCTACTTTCCCATAACCATCTGTTTACAAATATTACAAATTTTATTTGTGGTAATGCCATTATACAATTTTATCTACTTTTCTTATATACTTATAATTATTATCCTTACTATTTGTTTTTGTCCTATGTTCTGATACCAATGTTGGGGTTAGGTTAGTAACAAACATGAGGAACAAGAGCAAACACTTGTAAAAAAGAAAGATGTGAATAAAGGAGCCAACAGTTAACCCCAAAAGAAGATCCCAATGAAATTATTATGAAGGTGATAGTCTACTCGTAACACTGAACAAAGACTCAACAGCATACAACAATAGTACATTCACTGAATACGTCTAGTTCTCAAGCAACTAATTACATGATTTCTACAAGCCTTATCATAGGAAAGTGACCAAATCTGAACATTCACCTTAAGAAACAAACATAGACATTCAAAGGAGGAACTCAAATTGACTGACTTAAAACATTTTTCTTATACAAAGGAAACAATTAGCAATCAATTTAAGACACTAAGAAGATTCCTTTGGTCCGTGATAAAAAGATGGATGAAATTACCAAATACTAATATAAACAGCTACATATTCCCAAGAAAAGTAAGAAGATAGAATTGCCAAAGGTATGCCACAGTTAGGAACTTACAGTGAACCAAATCAAGAAAGAAACAACAAAGCCTTATTTCAACAAGACTAAATGGACTGAAAATAACAGGATGCTGACTGAATATGCTCATATTAAGGAAATAAATAAAAGAAAAAACTCTTTGATAAACTTAATAAAAGGGAAACCCAAATCAGATGAAAATAATGCAACGCCGACATGTTTCAGAGCAGATAAGGTCAAGTAGACATGCTTTGAACTTCAAACAAGAAATGCAAATGTAACGGTTGAGAAATTAGAACTTTGAATTCTCACCAGACAAAGAATATAACTGGATGAACAGGTGAAGACATAATAACTAAGAAATAGACCCCAAATAGACCCACAACAGAGCAACTTTTACTTGCTAAACCCGAATGGCATTGTTATATAGCTACAAAATAAAGATAAATCAGCCATGTATCAGCAGATTAGGCAGTTTTGACTTCCTCAACAGAGTAACTTTTACTTACTAAACCCAAATGGCATATGCTATATAGCTACAAAATAAAGACAAATCAGCCATCTATCAGCAGATTAGGCAGTTTTGACTCTCTTGAAAACACTAGAAAGAAGTTAGTTTCAAAGTACAAGTCTTGACATATGCTAAAATAGTTTTGAAGCATAACTTATATCCATTTAAAAGCAACACAGCATTGTTGACTCGACAGTAGTTAAATCTTGAAACAAAAGGATGCAAATAGAGAGCACAACCATACTTTATGGAGTTTTAACAAACTTCTGATGAAACAAAGACCTATACATTACTATTTGTGACCCTAAAACTTTAGATTTAGAAGAACCAAGCAAAACAAAAGCAAAACGACTCAATCAACATACCGACAGACCATGTTCATATAGTAATATGACTGTAACATTCTATAACAACCAGAAAATAAACCTAAAAACTATGTACTATCAAATTCGTATTCAAATAGTGTAATAGCAAATAAAAATTGATAGCGGCAGCAACCTTAGCCAATATACAGTAACATATGGGCATATTCCTTGATTCAGACTCAAACAGGGTACCCCAAACTATCCCGACGAGACCGAAAACTGACAAGAAGCATTGAAATATTAATATGAGCTTAGAACAAACATATATTATGAGTCCTAGATTAAAGATGAAGTGACCAAGACTGCAAAAAAAGGGCTAAAATAGAGACAAAAATGGAGACGAATCTTTACAGTACATACCCCCAGTTCGAAGTTGTTTTCAGCAAAATTAAGACTCGCATCGAAGAACTAGTTTGCAAATCATGAAGTAGTAAAGATGCATCATTTTGGAGCTTTGAAACTAACTACAACATAATACAATCAACAACAACAACCCACAATGCAGTCTTGTTTAACAGAGCATTTTTAGTTAAAATGAGTTGTGTTAGAACCCATATTTTCATAGATTGAGTCAATTATGAAAACTTGGAACTTAAGTGTCAATTTTAGAAAATTTGGGGTCAAATTATAATTTTATTTTAAAAAGTGTATATAACCCTATAGTTATATATATATATATATATGTACGCTTATATTCATACAAGAATATGAATTAATGTCTTCCACAATAATAATATTAAGTTAAATACAATAATAATAATAATAATAATAATAATAATAATAAAAAGATTCTAGAGTCTAATATTTGTTAAGCTTGGATTGGAACAAATGGCAAGTGGGACCAAGATTTTTTTTTTTTGGTTAAGTGTGGCTTTATATTTTTTTTATATATATATATACATATATGTTGGGTCTTCCTTGTTCAAGAAAAGAACAAGCTTTACACTTAGAAAATTCAAGAACCCTCTCTTCTACATCTCTCAGCTGTGAACAGTGAAATCCAAGAAATTCACAAATTTCACTCTTTCGATTATTTTGATGTTTAAAGCCTAGTATATTAGGCCCACCAAGTAACGTGATAGCATTAGATTGTCAAGAAAACGCTTGGACATTCGATATTGAAGATTTGAAGTCTTAAGAGGGTTGTAAGGTAAGTGACTTTTCTTCGTATTTGAGTTAAATTAAAGTTTGTAAGTGTATTGAGGAGAATTAATTGAAAGAAAAACCATGAGAATTGGCTTGTTTAAGTAAATTTTAGAGCTTGAGGGGTGTGATTCCAAATTGGGGATTCATGTGTGTATGAGATAATATTGTTCCAATTTCATGTGTTTATGTCTAGTTGGTATAAAATATGACTCTTGCAGGGTGGAGAGAGTATTAGAAATTGTGTATATACATTCTTGAAAGGTTGGTCGAATTTGGACCCTTAATGGTATTGAAATGTAGCGTTTTAATGTTGGAAGCGTTTGAGTGTTGTGTTATGATTCTTAGAGTATTTAGAAGTGCTTGAGTATGATAATTATGAGTTAAACTATATGCTGCCCAGATTTTTCAGATTTGGGTAAGAAGAGGAAAATGTTACGCTTTGACGCTATAAGCCTTCGTTTGACCCTTGAATGATATAATTGGACTCTTAGAGTGTGTACAAGAGTTTGAATATGTTAAGTATGTATAAAACATATATGCTGCCCCTGTTTTTCAGATTTCAAGAAAAATAAAGTTCGATAGCGAGTGTAATGTATTGTAGCCTTCGAGAAAACTTGTTGTTGACTGCTGGACTATGGATGTTGTTGTTGTAAATGAATTGAGGCCGAGATGGGTCCTCGGGGTGGTCCATTTTTTTAGGGGAGATGCTGGTGAATTTTTTTTAAAAAATAAAAGTTTATAAATAATTAGGATTAAACTTGGGACGCAAGGCCGTGAAGGATTTTATCTAATAGTGTGCGTTGTTGTGATTGTTGTAGACGTTGAGCATCCGGAGGAGTAATTTGGAGTTGGTTTGGTGTTGGAGATAGTTAGACAAAGAAAGAAAGGTATGTAAAGCTTTCTGTTTCTTGGCATGATCAAATTCAAAATTTAAAATGTAATAAGTCTTAAGAATCCCAATTTCCTTGACGTTTTAGCACAAATAGGCCTTATGTTCATTCTTGGCCTTCTCTATGAATAACGGTCTGCCTACTTAGTTTAGTGCCATTAATATTACCTAACTAGTATGAGTTTGGGAAGAAACAAATTAGTTTGAGAACTGAAGATTCGAATAGCTCCAAAACGCTAGCATTGATAAGTTTTGAAAGAAAATCCCAAAGTACTTAAAGAATCTTATTTTACCCCTTCATATATTGATTAACAAAAATAAGCTATGCATATTTTCATTACTTGGTCTCATTTGGCTGTTTGATGTATCAAATGTTATTACAACTAGTCAACTCAATTCAAAAACCATCTTTTTCAACTAGTTTACAAGCTCCTCAATATGTTATATTGAAGCAGTTGTTTGTCAATTTTTGATCTGGTAGTTGTTGAAGGATTAATTTGACTTGCCTTGGTGATGTGGGATAAAGCTACTTTCTTTTTGATATTTATTGTCTCTGTTTTGTTAGTTGTTGATCAAACACCTTTTATTTAATAACAAATCGAAGCATTATGATTCTACTTTTAGTTCTTGATCAGCTTAACCATTAGTGCCAGTTGAGAATTATTCTTGTTTAAGGAGGTGCAGCTGTCTGTTTATGTAAGGATCTGATTTTTTATGGTTCCCCATTTGTACTGGTAGTGTATTATTGTGTCACTCAACTACTGACTTATTTTGAAATAGATAGAAAAGTACTGAATTTGAAATTTCTAATAATTGAAGAATAATAATAATATGTTATCTTTAAATATGAAAATTTTATTACTCTTTTGGAATTCTGGACAAAGATTTATTTGTGCGTAGGACTTCTCACAACACTTTCTCCTTGCAATTTTGATAATTTTAAAAGCACTTAGGTCAAACATATATTATTTTTGGACATGAACATTTTACTACTATTTTGGGAGTTTTAATAATAATGTGTTAGTTTCAAACATGAATATTGTTATGCAAGTCCAGTAACTTTGGCAACATTTATAGATAAATAATGTTTACTTCCAGAAGCGAATATTTTACTACTCTTTCTAGATTTATAATAATGATTTTGTGCATACTATCCTCACGACTCTACTCGTGCTTATTATGAAATCCTTCACCGGTTCCCGGGCCGGTTATTATCATGCGCATTATACTATATATATATATATATATATATATATATATCTTTCGAAGGAGGCTGGATACGGCGGGTCGGTTTGCCCATGGACTGGCTTTGCTTAGCTTGGAGCTATAAGGAGCTAGGCTTAGGATATGTTGGCATTAAGACGTGTGGGTGCTGGGCCTCGTTCGCATCGGCTCACGTGAGCGCTGGGCCTCGCTCGCCTCGGCTCACTTGTCGGCATGATGTCATCTCTGTGTTATGGTACGTGAGTGCTGGGCCTCGCTCGCCTCGGCTCACTTGTCGGCATGATGTCATCTCTGTGTTATGGTACGTGAGTGCTGGGCCTCGCTCGCCTCAGCTCACCTACCCTATGACGTGAGTGCTGGGCCTCGCTCGCCTCGGCTCACCTAGGCTACATTTGGGAGTTGGTGACTACAGGGATTTAAACCTTCTGGTGTGATGCTATGTTATGGAGCGAGTTTGGAGGTCGCCATCGTTCCCGTCAGTTATGCATCCGTTTGGTATTTTGAAAATAAAAAGGAATATTCTCTTATGTTTGCATATCAGTATGATTCCTATATCTCCGTTAAGTCTGCTACTTTTGTTTGTATTTTTATTTCCTGCTTTATATATTCGGTACGTCCTTCGTACTGATCCCTGTTGCTTCGGGGGCTGTGTTTCATGCTCACAGGTACAAACATACAGGGTAGTGGACCACCAGCTTAGGATCTCTATCCACCTTTTGAAGAGCTCCCTTGCTTCGGAGCAAGTATTGGTATATTTGTTGTTTCTCTATTTTGGTATTATATTCATTTAAGGTATGACGGTGGCCTTGTCCCATTTTTTGATTACATTGCTTTGTATAGAGGTCTGTGGACGCCTATGAGTATAGGGCTTATCAATTTGTGTATTATCTGTATATGTCATCTTAGTATGGGATTCCTGGTAGTTTGTATTATGCTATATGTATGTGATGTATGTTGGGCGGTTTAACCGCAGCGGTGACCTAGTCGGCCCGCGTATATATCTTTATGTAAATATGTTGCTTGTTCTGTGAGCTGGGATTGTCTGTCTGCAGGTGGATTGTCAGTAAAACAAAGGAAACTCTGCCGAATTTTTTATAAATTCGGGAGTCACTATAATTGAGACCTTTGGGGTAGTAGTTATGTTCGGTGCCCTAATCGGCACTAGTCACGGCCCACGAGGCTGGATCGTGACAAGTCAAGTGTAAACATGAATGACTTTGACATAACTTCAACACTCGCATTAAAACACAATGTATGAGACTTGAACAAGATGAAAAAGAGTGAGACGAGAGTGTTACCTCTCTTGGAGCAGCAAAACTGAGACTTTAAAGAGCTAAAGCGAACCCCCACCACAAAACCAGAGACTCGTCGATGACTTGGCAGACCCCAAAGTTGAAACTTCAATGTTTTTCGAAAATCTTCTTAGGGTTTTGTCGATTAAGAATGGCTTCGGGAATTAGTTGAGTTTTTGCTAGGGTTCTTGGATTATCGATGGCTACCGCCTAAATGATACTCGAAAAATGATATACGTAGTCCTCAAATTAGGGCTCAAACGGGAAGAAAAATCATAGGGTATTTGGGGAAAATTCAGGGTTGATTTTGAGCTTGAATTTGAAATTATCTACCTCATCCTTTGGGTATCATCCAATAGTCCATATCACAACCATCAATTTCAATCGATAGTTGTGATATGCACCACGTTTTGATTCCAAAATGAACGAGGTATGGATCGAGTGATAGGGAATAGGGGAGGGACACATATGTATGGAGAACGGGGTGAACGTTGAGGGGATTTGGCGTTTAGCTGGGTTTGTTTATCTAAGTTGTTCCCCTGGTTGTTGAGGTGAAGAAGAAGAACGACGGTGAGCGGGAGATGGGAATGTATGCATGAGAAAGAGGAAAGGATTGACGAAGAAAGAGAAATAACGGATTGGAGGCGGGTGGCCCCCACGCGCTGTGTGTGTGTATATATATATATATATATAAAGGGGAAGTGGGTCGGGTCAGGGGCGTCTGGGCTGGGTGGGGGTATTTTGGACAAAGATTTTGATCCAAAATTTATTAAAATAGGTCCAAAAGAGGGATTGAAAATGGGTTCAAGGGGTAGGGATATTTTGATTTAAGACTTAGCCACTTCGATTACTATTTTGGCCAATTTACGATGAATTAATATAAATTAACTTAAGAGCTTTTAATATTATCAATTTAAAATAATTAAATTAATTCCAAAACAACACTTTTAAAAATAAAAGGTATTTATTTAAAATATTTTCCATATTTTAAAAACCACTGTTAACCCGAAAAAATGACTTTTGCTTTTTTTTTTTTTTAAAATCAGATTTAATAATTAGTTATGTTGGAATAAGTTATGATGGGTGTTAATTCGAAAAATGACTTTCAATTTTTTTCGAAAATCCAATTAAATACTTAATTAATTTAAGTACAAATCAAATTCCTGAAATTTGAAAGAGTTTCCACCTAATTTTAAGGATAATTAGGAAACCAATAAACATTTAAAAAGACTTAATAGAAAAATCTTTTTAAAATATACCAAAGGACGGGTTCGGGTTCAATTTCCACTTTAAGAAGAACTTAATCACTCAAAATGGCCGCTAACGTGTGGTCGACCAACGATTAGAAAATTGACTAACTTTTAAAAAATTTTATTGGCTTTGAAAGAGTTGACTGGTTTACAAGCTGACTAATTTTTAAAGAAATGGCTAGATTTGAAAGAATGTGATCAAATATGAAAGAATTGACTAAATTTGAAGAATATTGACTAAATTGGAAATAAATTGGCTAAATTTGAAAGAACTTGACTGCACTTGAAAGGATTAGCTAAATTTGAAAGAATTTGACTAAATTTGAAAGAAATGACTATCTTTGCAAATTGGCTAAGTCTGCAAAGTTGACTAAATTCAAAAATTTTAATAAGTCTAAAATGACTAAATTTGAAAATGGGCTAATTTTGAGAAGAGATTGACTAAATACTTGACCCATTCTTAAGAGATTTCCACTAAACCCCAATTTGTAGAAAACAATATTAACATTAAAGCGGAATCAAATGGGAAATTAACATAAATGGCAAACATGTTGAGGAAATTAATTAAATTAATAACTAATAGTAACATAAACAGTGAATTAATGTTAGTGTTAAGACAAAGCATTAAATATCACAACAAATAATAAACAATAAATAAAATAATTGGGCCTTGGCAGGCCCAATTTTCTTCAACCTCTCTTAATTCTATATTTTGGGCCTACCTTGCCCTTTTAAACTGTTGTTGCTGCTGCTACTTCTGTAGATTGGGCTTGGCCCATTTCTCGCTTGCATACACTGGTTGTATGCTAGTGTATACTCTTTGATTTCAGCCTACTGCAACCTGTATATCCGTTCCAAGGCCTTGTACATTGTTTTCTTTCTCTGCAAGTAGACAAGGTTGACTCACGGAGGGTGAGTGGGCTTCCATGGTCCAACAAAATTCAAACAAGAGTAGAGGAGCCCATTTAGGAGTGTATTGGAGCAGCAAACTGGGATGACGAGCTTGAGGAAGAACTCTTCACGACCACGAAACTCGTACACAAATTTCTTGACTCAAGACCCAAATGCTCTAGTTTCAAATCGACAAACCTTTTTAAGAAAAAAATAGTGCAAAGCAACAAGAACTTCTACTGAGGTTTTTTGAGATTAAGAACGGCTCAAGAGATCCGGCCCCCTCCAACATTGAAGAACAAAGGTTCAATTTATAGGGAGAATTAGGGTTTGAAATGGGGGGTAAAATCAGAGGGCAATCGGGGAAATTCGAGTTTAGATTTGGGGTTTTTTCAATTCAAATATTGAATTTCTAATCTTGGAAATCATTATGTCTCAACCCTTTATCCATTAATCGCGGAATAAAGACCCTAAACAGTTGTAGATGGGGATAAAGAAAGAGATATTGGGGTCGTTGAGTTGAACGTTGAGGAGAAAGGGGAGCTATTGGGGTCGGTTTGCTGGTTTTGGTCATCTCGTTCTCTCCTGGTTTGAGGAAGAAGAAGAAGGGAAAGAAAAAGGAGAGAGAAGGCAACGTTGAGGGGAAATAAAGATAAATTGGGGGTGCGTGGCCCCCACGCGCGGAAGTGGTATTTTGATTTAAAACATGGCCACTTCGATTGCAAGTTTAACCAATTAAAGGTAATCAAATTGATTTCAATTGACTAACTTGACTACACGATGAATTATACAACTTAAGTAAAGAGCTTTTAATGTTATCAACCTGAAATAATTAAGAATAATAACTCCTAAAATGAAATTTATTTGAAAAAAAATATTTTTTTGCATTTTCGAAAGCTAATTATTTCAAATTATTAAAATTAAAAGCTCAATGATTAATTTATACTGTGGAGGATAAAAATTGGGTGTGAACAACCACTTATTTCAAATTTGTCAATTTAACCGACCACGTCTTCATCTTTCAAATGCTCTTGGTACAAACTTTGGGAAATTATGGCCGGACCCTGATTTTGGATTTCCTACATATCTTAGGTTGCATGAGAATTCAGGTCACTTGTAGTTCAAAACGCTCCATTTTATGCACGATTCTGAAAGAATTCAAAAATTATTCTAATATCGAATTATGGAGAAATTAGAATGCTTGGGAATGAGATTTTGAGAGCAAATGTTAGAATACAGCCGAGTTTTCAAAATTGAGCCTACCTACATATCCTGGGACTTAGAAATCAGGCTGCATGTAGTTCGACTCTATCGGTTGAAGGGAAAATCTCTTATTCTGAGATAACCTTCAGTTTAGGAGGAGTGGCAAATAAATCAAATTATGAAAAAGAGGCTTGTAACCTCTTAATCATAAATGTGGCGCGCTTCAAATCCATAATTAAGAACTTACATGGATATAATTTTCAAAACTCTTGGTACATTATCACTCGGATTGGAAGATTGCCTCCGGTGAGAGTTAAGATTATCCGAAGGCGAAACTAAAAATTGACGGACTCAAAGAAATACCCACGTGCCTTCTGACAGGGGTGTGGTTAGATTGTGGTGGTAGTCGCTTCCCTGCTCGTGTCCAAAGGGTTTAACGCCCCTCTTCAGACTATGTCTCAGTTTGCTGCTAAGAAAAAGTTCCACAATGTGCTGCATCCTACTTGATGACGTCCACACCTGTGGTACATTTTGAGAATTCATCCTTTCGGATGCTCTCGATATAACTAAAATAAAATGTTAGTAAAATCATAATTTGAATTAGAGATGACATTTTTTACTATATTTGATATGTGTTCTTCTCTTTGGCATGATAGATAATAAAGCAATCATTAAATGACCCTCTCGACAACTTGAAGATAAAATGGCCTTCTCAGCAACTGGAAAATAAAATAGTGTTGTCAGCGATGAACATGTAATGGCCCTCTCGGCAACTGAAAAATAAAATAGCCTTGTCAGTGATGAATACATTGCCTTCTCGGCAAATGGAAAATAAAATAGCCTTGTCGGCGATGAATATGCAATGGCCCTCTCGGCAACTGAAAAATAAAATAGCCTCTCTCTCGCAATGCATGGCGAGATGAATCTCTTGGCAACTTGAACATAAAATAACTCTTCGCGATGCATGATGGAATGGACTTCTCGGCAACTGGAAAGTAAAATAAATCTCTCTGCAATGAATGATGAAATTGATCTCTCGGCAGCTTGAAAAATAACCTAGCCTCTCTCCACGATGCATAATGAAATGGACTTCTCAGCAACTTGAAAGTAAAATGACTCTCTCCGCGATGTATGATAAAATGAATCTTTCAGCAACTTGAAAGTAAAATGACTCTCTCTGCGATGCATGATAAAATGAATTTTTTAGCAACTTGAAATTAAAATGACTTTTTTCATGATGTATGATAAAATGAACCCTTTAGCAACTTGAAAGTAAAATGACTCTCTCCGCGATGCATAATAAAATGAATCTTTCAGCAACTTGAAAGTAAAATGACTCTCTCCGCGATGCATGAGATGTGATAAATTGCTGGGGATTTGAGTGAGATGGAACTATTTATGCCTCGGTTATTCTCTTGTAGATAAGACCTGCAAAAAAATTTCTTGTATCCACAGAAAATTCCTTAGTTTCAAAGTGAATTGATCTGTATAGATTCTTACTATTCTCTTGTAGATAAGACCTGCAAAAATTTCCCTGCATCCACAAAAAATTTCTTAGTTTCAAAGTGAACTGATCTGTGTTGATTTTTTGGTTCTCTGCTCCTCATTTTGTCCCCCGATGAATCGGTTTGATCTCCCACCTCTTGGTAGACAGAAGGTAGAAAATATACATTTTGACAAAATATTTGACATGTTAGAAATAACAAATTTAGAAAAGGTTTTTTGAGAAAAAATCACTGCCAATTGTCATGTTACGTAAAGCTTAAATGAACATGTTCGGCTTTTGACATAGATTCCTTGATATGTCGTTGTTATCTTTGAATTCCTGATCAGGCTAAGAATCCTTAAGATGACTTTTAGATTTGTAATGATGCTTAGCAAAATTTTGAGGGCACCCTCAAAGTTTTTGTCCCAGTTTAGATGTTGTTAGGGATTGACAGCTTATCAGAAGCACTTTGAGAATTTTTGAGATCTTTCTCAAAAATTCTGTCCCAGTTAAAGTTTTACCATGCTCTGAACTTCAATTTGTTGAAGAGGGACCTCTTTGTTCAGAATTTTTGAGTTCCTCTCAAAAATTCTGTCCTAGTTTCCTTTATGAGAGTATGACCGGCCGCCTACGTAACTCATTCTTGAGAATTCAGGTCAAACATAGTTCCAAAGTAAAAAGAATGATAAAGGGGGATAAAGGGATGACCGAGGCCGATATAGGCCGCCTATGTATCTCATTCTTGAGAATTCAGGTCAAACATAGTTCCAAAGTAAAAAGAATGATAAAGGGGGATAAAGGGATGACCGAGGCCGATATAGGCCGCCTATGTATCTCATTCTTGAGAATTCAGGTCAAACGTAGTTCATTAGGGAGAAATGAAATAAAATGCAGAAAATAAATAGTGTAATTACCAAGGAGAAAAAGGCAAAGGCGAACTCTAAATCTTTAAACGTAATATCTATTGACAACATCTAAATTGATTGGTCTTGGCCGCTCTTGACCGTCCCTCTCTGAAAAAATTAATGCTCCTCTTGACAGCACTTTGCGAACCATGTACCGGCCTTGCCAATTTGGTGCAAACTTTTCTTTGTGTTCATCTTGATTGGGAAAGATACATTTGAGAACCAATTGTCCGACCTTGAATATTTGAGTTCTTACCCTTTTATTGAAAGCACGAATCATCCTCTGTTGATATAACTGACCATGGCAAACAGCTGGCATCCTCTTTTCATCGATTAAAGCCAAATATTTGATTCAATTGCGAACCCAGTTGGTATCACTCAACTCGGCTTCTTGAATAATTCTCAACGATGGTATTTCCACTTCGACCGGTATTACCGCTTCTGTTCCATATACCAACAGGTACGGGGTTGCCCCAATGGATGTTCTAATAGTCGTACAATATCCCAATAAGGTATAAGGTAGCATCTCATGCCATCCTCGATGTTTGTCAATAATTTTCCTTAAAATCTTCTTGATATTCTTGTTGGCAGCTTCTACGGCTCCATTCATTTGAGGGCGATAAGCTGTTGAATTCCGATGAGTGATTCTGAATTGCTCACATATCTCTTTCATCAAGTTACTATTGAGATTTGCTTCGTTATCAGTGATGATGGAATCTGGTATTCCAAACCGGCATATCAAATTGTTGCGCACAAAATCGGCTACTACTTTCTTTGTCACGGACTTGTAGGAGACTGCCTCCACCCACTTAGTAAAGTAGTCAATGGCAACCAAAATAAATCTATGACCATTAGAAGCAGTTGGCTCTATCAAACCGATAACATCCATGCCCCAAGCTACAAACGGCAAAGGAGAACTTATAGCTTTGAGTTCGTGAGGAGGGACACGAATCAAATCACCATGTATCTGACATTGATGGCATTTTTGCACAAACTTGCAACAGTCATGTTCTATAGTCATCCAAAAATAATCGGCTCAAAGGATTGTCCTTGCTAGAGTAAGTCCATTCATATGAGTGCGCAAACCCCGGCAGGTACTTGTTCAATAAGCTTCATAGCTTTTGCAATGTTAACACATCTAAGGAGATCAACCATAGGGGGAACATATATTGTTGAAACTGCCCCAACTAATATGAATAAGAGGAAAAAGGCTTTGGGACCAAGGAACTATCCCAACAAGATGGAAATTATTTACCTTCCGACATATAGCTCTTTTCTGATCGAAAGTAGTATTCTCAGGATAAGTTTCAATTTCTAAATACTTCTTTATATTGAAATACCAAGGTTTTCCTTCTACATCTGTCTCGATATGCAAACAATGGGTCGATTGCTCCCTCAAGTGTATCTACAAAGGGTTAATATACGTCGTGTCCAAATGTTGAATCATCGAGGAAATTGTGGCAAGGGCATCGATGAACTCATTTTGTATCCTTAGTGTGTCCTTGAACTCGATCTTTCTAAATCTTTTAGACAACCTCCATACCAGGTGCACATATAGTATGATCTTCGAGTTCTTCACAGCCCACTCTCCTTGAACCTAATGAATCAGCAAATCTGAGTCTCCAAGGACCAGCAATTCTTGGACATTCATGTCTATGGCTATCCTCAAGCCCAAAATGCAAGCTTCATACTCAGCTATGTTATTAGTGCAACGAAATCAAAATTTCGCAGCCATTGGGAGATATTGCTCAGATTCTGATACTAAGACTGCTCCAATGCCGCTACCTTGGCAATTCACGGCTCTGTCAAAGAACATTCACCAGCCCGAGTATGCGTCAAGATATCTTCTCCTGCAAATGATATCTCTTCATCGGGAAAGTAGGTTTTAAGTGGTTCATAATCATTGTCAACGAGATTTTTCGCAAGATGATCAACTAAAGCCTGTCCTTTGATTTCTTTCTGAGTTACATACATGATGTCAAACTCGCTCAACAACATTTGCCACTTGGCTATCTTCCTATTGGCATTGCTTTCTGAAAGATATATCTTAACGGATCCATCTTTAAAATGAGGTATGTAGTATAGAAGACAAATAGTGCCTCAACTTTTGAGTAACCCAAGTCAAAGCACAATAAGGTTTCTCCAAGCAAGTATATCGAGCTTCATATGGAGTGAAATTCTTACTCAAATAGTAGATCACCCATTCCTTCTTCCCGGTTTCATCATGCTGACCCAACACACACCCGAATGCATTATCAAAAATCAACAAATACAATAATAGTGGACTTTCTTCTCGCGGAGGTACCAACACCAGTGGATTAGACAAATAGCTTTTGATAGTATTCAAAGCAGACTGAAATTCTTCACTCAAATATGTAAATAGATCATTCCTTCAACATCCGAAACATCACGCTCACAAAGCACACACACGAATGCACTATCAAAAGACTGATAAATAAAATAATAGTCCACAACAAAATCATGAAGGCTACCAACACCGATGGAGGAGACAAATACTGAATTGCATAGATATCAAAAGCAGTCGAGCTCAATACCTCATTCAATGACTATCAAATCCCAATAACTTACCGGCGGGCACCCCAAAAGCACATTTAGAAGGATTCAACTTCAAGTTGTACCGGAGTAGGCGGTCAAAGAATTTCTTAAAATGAGTCAGATGATCCAAACTCTCACAGGATTTGATGATGACATCATCCACGTACACCTCAATCTCTTTGCAAATCATGTCATGAAAAAGAGTTATCACAGCTCTCATATAAGTAGCTCCCGCATTTTTGAGGCCAAATGACATCACCCCATAATGGTACACACCCTAGGGTATGATAAAAGCTATCTTTTCTACATCCTCTTCATCCATTAAAATTTGATGATATCCTGCAAAGCAATCCATGAATGATTGCATCTCATGCTTGGCACAATTATCAATGAGAATGTAGATGTTTGGCAATGGAAAATCATCCTTGGGACTAACTTTATTGAGATCTCTATAATCAACACAAATCCTAATCTTTCCATCCTTCTTGGGCACTGGAACAATATTGGCCAACCAAGTGGGGTACTGCATCACCTCTACCACCTTGGATTATATCTATTTGGTAACCGCTTACTTGATTTTCAGACTCAAATCCAACTTGAACTTCTGAGTCTTCTATTTTACTGGACTGAACTCTGGGTTGATTAGAAACTTGTGAGAGACAATATCAGTACTCAAACCTGGAATATCCTCATAGGACCAAGCAAACAAATCCATATACTCTCTGAGCAAACCAGTGAGTTCTCCCTTCTGAGCATCCTTCAAATGGACACCGATTCTGGTTTCCCTAACACACTCTTCATCTCCCAGATTCACTGTCTCAGTCTCATCCAGATTAGGCTTATCCCAATTCTCAAATTATCTCAATTACTGGGCAAGATATTCGGGTACTATAGTTCTTTCATCATATTCCTCAAACTTATTGTCATCTACTTCATTCTGTCCATTCAGCTTTTGACATGACATGACATTGGCAGGTTTAAAATTATTTAAACTGAAATAATAAACAAACATAGTTAGATAAGAAGTAATTGAAATGATAAGATGAATAGTAAGTGCGATTTGAAATAAATAGAGCGTTTAATTAGAAAGAAAGTGAAAACTTTGGCCATGACAAAGGGTCAACCCGCCTTTTGAGATATTACAAGAAAAATTAAAACAAAATCAAACAAGAGTGAAATAGCAAGGTAAAAGATGGGTCACGGGCCTCCGCAGGACTGCCACCTATTTTTAAAAGCGAGTAATTTAGCAATTCTTCGTCTACCAAGACAAGTAGGGGATCAACAACGAGATGGATGTCTCTATCAACTCTTAGTCATCCAATTCTGCACCTCGAACACCTAATGTTTGGTCTATTTCATCATCATCAATTGCATCAATTTCTTCAAACAGGTCCCAAATCCCTCCCCCAAGACCATCATCACCTATGCATTCTCTTACTAGAAATGACTGATACAAATGCGGTATTGGCCAGGCCAAGGCTCAATCATCCTTCTGATTCTACATCTCCCACTCATCTTCCCCCAAGATAGTATATCCCAGGCCAAATCTTAACTGTTTTCCTGGCAATGGAATAGGCTCGGTAATACCCTGCAAGTGCTTCCCTAGCCCAAAACTAGGTTCAAACCCATTTCTCAAAATCACTGTGGCTATCATCTTATAAACAGCAGGCATAGGAGGTCTCGATGTCCAGTCGTCTTCGATAGCATTCACTATTTCAACTGTGTAAAAATCTGATCCTTTAGTGATATTATTGATGATGGACGTGTACACATTTGAATGGATTCCCTCACCATAAATAACCACTTCACGTTCATCCCAAATGAACTTCATAATTTGTTGGAGGGTAGAAGGCACAGTCCCTGCCATATGGATCCAAGGTCTTCCTAATAACATGTTATAGCCGGTGGCTATGTCTATCACTTAAAGTATGATAACAAAATCAGCGAGTCCCACACAAATTATTAGATTCACTGTCCCTAGTGTATCTCTTCAGCCACCGTCAAACACTTTCACATTAACTCAGCTTTGCTAGATTTTCTCTACATCGTAGTTCAATTGCTTGAGAGTGGATAGAGGGAAAATATTTAGTCCAGATCCGTTGTCGATCAAGACACAATTTAGAATCATATCTCGACACTTGATTGTAACATGAAACACTTTATTATGCATTGCCCCCTCAAATAGTAGCTTTTCATTGCCAAAACTGATGTGATAACCCTGGGTAACCCGACTTATCATGGCTGCCAGATTATCGCTGTCTATTCCTACAGGCACATAAGTGTCCTCCAATGCTCTCATTAGTGCCTGTCTATGACATTGTAAATTCATTAGTAGTGCCCATACAGAAATCTGGGCAGGTATCTTCTCCAAGTGTTTCACGATAGAGTATTCCTGAGGCCGCATTCTTCTCCAAAATTCTTCTTCCTCAGCTTCACTTATTGGCCTTTGAGCCTTTCTACCTGCACCCTGAATTGATTTTCCTGTATCAACAATCCCAATTTTAACCTACTTGTTTTCATTTATCGGCCTTTAAGCTTTTCTACCTGCTCCTTGAATTGATTTTCCTGTATCGACAATCTCAATCTCAACCTTCTTGTTAGGAATTCCTTTTGGTGCCGTAGCAATCACTTCACAAGGTATTAAAACCTCCATCTTTGGCTTCTCGGTGATACTTAGAGATGCCACACTTTTTTCTAAGCTTATAGTGCCATCTGGCACTATCTTCTTAGTTGTACACTAATCTTCTTCTCTCTTAATCATATCGATCATGTTCCCTCCATGATCAGGCAAAGGATTCTTGTTGACATTGGGGGCGACAGTCCGAAGAACAAGCGTGTCACAATCAATTAAGTCCTGGATTTTATGCTTCAGATTTATGCAATCTTCAGTGTCATGTCCAACACTATTAGAGTGATAAGCACAAGTTTGATCACCCCTAAAGAAATGAGAATTAGGATCCATGGCTCTCGAAGGGGCAGGCTGGATCAATCCTGCAGCTGACAATCTTTCAAATAGCTTTGTCTGGCTTTCGGCGAGCGGAGTGAACACCTTAGGGGATTTTTTATCTGCATTTAGATGAGGAGGGTTAAGTTATTTTGTGGAGGTGAAGGTACTCGATAGTAATTGGGATGGTTTTGACTAGGGAGGAGAGGGGGAAAGGGTGTAGGGGTCTAGAATTTTGGGTATGGTAATGCTTGGTAATTTGATTATGGGGTTTGGGGATTTGGGATCGGATAACTGGTAGAGGGAGTCTGATAAGTTGGTTGGATATAGGAGCAACTCGGCAATAGAGATTGGTAGTTCGGGATGATGTTTGGATATTATGGGGAGTGATAATGGGGAGGAGGGGTTTGGTAGTTTTCGGGTGGAGTGTGATGTTCGGGTTGAGCATGAAAGATGGGGAATGAACTTGGGGTAGGTTGAAAACGAATTTGAGGGGGTGTGGACCTTCTGAGGTGGCTTCTAGGGATTATCCTTTTGTCTTGTACGCCGGAGACAACTGATCCATCTTCTTTTATTTTCCTCAACATCATGGACATTCCAGCTGAATTCGATATACGGGTGATCTTGCCCATTTTGAGTCTATCTTCGATATTCTCACCAATCTTAACTATGTCTACGAATTTTTCTCCAATGAGCACCATCATTCTTTCATAAAACTCCAGCTCCTAGGAGCGCACGAACACTTTGATAATCTCTTTTTCAGACATGGGAGGACGCACTCTAGCAGCATTCTTCCTCTATCTATAGGTGTATTCCCGATAACTCTTGGTTGACTTATGTCTAATCTTCCCTAATGAATAGCGGTCTGGCATGATTTCGATATTATAAGCAAAACTTTTGATAAAATCTTTGGCCATGGCACTCTAACTGTCCCATTGGTTTGTTTTTTGGGAGGTAAACCATTCTAGAGCCTCCCTGCTTAGACTTCAGCTGAAAAGTCGCATCACCAATGCTTCATTTTTCTCGACACCCACCCGCTGATCACAATATGCTCTCAGATGGACCAGAGGATTTCCACTTCTGTCGAAAGTGTTGAACTTTGGTATTTTGAACCCTTCTAGAAGGTTCAGATCCGGGTGAATGCATAAATCCTCATAATCCAACCCCGCAACATCAAGTGCATAGCGAAATTGCTTCATAGCTTTTATAATTTCTTCCCTTATATCCAACTTGGCCATCTCCTCCTTGGCCTTCCATTCTTTCTCTTTCTCCTTCTCCTCATAATGGTCAACCTTGAAGTAAGTGGCGTGAGAAAATTATGGATTGGTAAGGATTGGGATATGGAAGGGGATTTTAGGAGGCACAATTTGGGTGGCAGGTGGGTTGTATTGGTCCAGAGCTTGGCTTTTAAGAGGCATTATCTGGGGCTGGTTAGCATGGGCAATTTGAGAGGAGCTGCAGGCTTAGCCAATATTTCGGTTTTGGAAGGGGGTGATGCTTGGGGAAAAATATTAGAAGGTCATGCGTCAGGAATAGTTAAGTTGATAATAGGCGAAGCTTGAACAGGGGTAATTGGTGGGTTTATTGAGATAGGGATAGGTTGATGAGATAGATTAAGAGAAGGAAAATAAAATGGAGACCTCCCATCATCTAGACCAGGAAGATTAGCAGTGATGGCCAAATTTGCTAACTCATGAGTCTTCTTCATCTCCATCTTCATGTCAACAATCTGTTGCATTAGCTGTGCAATCAATTTGTTCTGTTGTGCGATAATAGGGTCTGTCACAGTGATCTCGGTCAGGCTCGCATCATCATTGTTATCCGTCATTTTTCTTTTCCACTGGTTTTGGTCAGGGGAGGGATCTTTACGGGCTTTGGATCTAGTGAAATAAGGATGATCGGCCAACTTTATCAACACAAATCAATTCTAAATTACATGTTAGAAAAATTACTCAAAAGCAAGCATGTTAGTTTCTTCAGATTAATAGGTAATGTAAAATAACACACATATATCAATAAGCACACAATTGTTGCTTTATTCGAGAGTAAACTAGCCCACAAGTACGTGAGATATGGTAAATAGGCAGGACTTTATCTATATGATTTTACAAATAGTGGATTAGGAAGATTGATTTGCGCTAAGTCAAGTCTTCTTGTATTGTTGATAATGTAGACAGGGGAAAAATAAGCTTTTAGAAAGGTAGGGGCCGGGCCTAAAAGGCTGTCTACGTATCCCATAAATGAGAAATCAGGCCCTACATAGTTCGAGAATATAAGGGATAGGTTGATTTAAATAGACTTCCTTACACGAAAAATGAAAATATAGAATAGAAAGAGTGCTAAGAAACATAAAATGTCTCTACTGAGACTTCTTCTGCTGATTTGTTGATTTCTTTCTTCATGCTTGATTTGAATCACTCTTTTGGAGGGATGTCTACCTCAGCTCCTTCGGCCTTTTCGCTCAATCCCGAGAGGGCAAAATGGGGATACTCTTACTTTAGCCTGGCTATCTCCTCCAGGGTGGCCTCGAGCTCTGCCTCCACTTCCATGTTTCGAGCTATTATGTTTCCAAGATATCTCCCTCTAGAGTAGATGAATATTCTTCGAGTGTTTGACTTGCCTTACTCAGGCCTGGTCGTTTATCCTCGGTATTCTTTATTTCATCATCTGCCTTAGCTATCTTAGCAAGCATCTTCTTGGTAGCCTCATTCATTCCTCCAACTTTCGGGATCTATTGGGTGGCCTTGCCTAGCATCCTTATCAATATGCCTTCAACACTCTTAGCATTTTGGGATTTCTCCATCCTGACTGCAAATCCAACTTTCCTGAGATGAAAGCATGAAAGTTTAAAAGTGGGTTAAGGAATTTGGACTTGGTTGAGAAACTTGGGACTCGAGGAATTATTTGGTCGCATATTTGATAGTGACTGGGATTTGTGCCTAGGTGGCTCTAGAAAAATTTCAAAAGGAGTGGGCTAGAATTTTACCCAAATAAAGCAACATAATCATACAAACAAGTATAACAAATAGCATAGAAACAGTTATTGCATGTCCTAAATGCAGGTGGCCCTTTTATGCCAGGGGTAGGCCTATCGAATTGAAGGATGTGTATTATTTAAAGGCAATCCATTATCCCCAAAGTACTTTTATTTTCAAAATAAGATGCTTACAAGATATATTGAAAAAATATATCAAAATTGCTTACAAAACATAAAGATACATCCCCAAACTTAAAAAAGAAGAAATACAGAAACAAAAGCAATCCCACGCAGGGGATAACAAAAGACTTTAGACTACTTCGACTCTTTCGCTGACCCTTGCACTTTTAACTGTATCAACCTCCTGCCACATGAAGTACCTGTCTTCCCACAAATAGTCCCTTGCCAACTGAGCCCCTTCTTTGTGACTGGCTTTCCCCATAGTCTGAATTTGTTGCTCCATGTGATCATACAGCCCAATTATGCATTGTCTCTCTCTACTAAGCTCCTGCCTAAGTTGCTCTATAGCTTTAGCATCCTCTAAGTGTCGATGCTGATGGGCCAAATGATTTTTCTGATACTTCTCTTAGAGTCGATAAAGTAAGACTTGACTTTCGGCTTTGAGATCCTTTATATAATAGGGTACATTCGGGCCAGGCTTGATCTCCATCTTCATGTCAACAATCTGTTGCATTAGCTGTGCAATCAATTTGTTCTGTTGTGCGATAATAGGGTCTGTCACAGTGATCTCGGTCAGGCTCGCATCATCATTGTTATCCGTCATTTTTCTTTTACGTACCACTACACTCGGCATTAAACCTGTTGGGAACCTTATCTCCTGCCATACTTTGAGTTTTCCATTCTCGAATCATCATTTTAGCGAAGGATACCTGACCGTTTTTATGGTCTGTCGCGAATTTCTTCATATCCCCTGTCTGAGGAATGACTTGCTTACAACCTAACTACCAGAGAACTCGACTGGGAGCATATGGTCAGGTGCCCCTAAGTCCGACAAATACCAAGAAAGGAAGTTCCTTACTCCAAATTATGGTGTCACTCATAGTAACATCATCAATAAACCACTGTACATCTTCTTCTCGCAATCTACTCAATATTGGCATCCAGAACTGTTGTCTATTCCCTTTTTTGAAGTGACTGAGGTGTAACCACCAACTGTGAGAAACGAACTGATCACTTCGACATTGTGGATCCGGTTCAGTGGGGTTATGGACTTTGAGTAAGTGCTTCATCATCCACAACTGAAGTATCAGGTTACAACCTCGAAAGAATCAACTCCCATTCTGACATTTATCCAAAGCCCTGTAAATATCACCAAGAATCATAGGTGCTAACGTGTAATACTTGATCGACATTCCATATTGAACCCCATCGAAGATGGCATGAGTAACCATTATCATGCTCGGATGAATGGCGTGCCCCAGATGTTGGGGAAAAACCATAGTCCCCAACAAGCATACCGCGAAAATAAAAGGCCTATTCTCTTCCTAAGCCTGTTCGAAAGTAAATTCCCCTTTAAACTTTTCATATCCATTAGCTCATCCAAATTGGTAGTACAACTTTTGAAGTGGGATGTTTGGTCCTTTGAGCCGACTTACCCATTTGATATCGACTGATGAGAGTGCTTCCTTAATCTCTTTTGGACCCCACCCCTTGGGAATTAGAATGTCGTCATCTGGCTTAGACTTTCTCTTGTTGTACATGCCTACACTTTCGTAACGCGCCAACACTTCCTCTAGAGTAGGAGTTAATTCAACGTCTCCAAAATGGAATACCATACAATCGCTATCCCAAAACTTAATCATTGCACCAATTAAATCTGGCCAAGCCTCCATTTCCATTAGAGAGGAGAGATAGCCTATGTGCTATTGAACCTTTCTTTTGTCGCACTCATTTATTCTTGCCTACCATACTTTGAGAAAGGGATGAGGTTGAGTCACCATTCTAGTCCTTAAGGGTTCATAAACTTGAGCCATCCTACAAGGAAAAAAAAACAAATAGGTTAAGTTCCCCCCACCCAGGTGGTAATGAGTTGTTTAAATTACTACACATCCTTCAATTAAAACACATAAGTATGATCGTCTTATTGGTCATGGGCCAAATAGACTCAAGGTGGCTACTAATGGGCCTAATACCCCCTTAGGTATTTGGTTGGCCTAGGCAAATGATCCTAAAAGGATTTTGGGTTCCGCTCTATACTAGGTGTCTAAGAGTGGGTTTTGAATGGACCGGGAACCCAGGTGAACAACCTGGGCTTGAAATCATGACAAACATTGGACGTCTTACGAACCAATAAGTTGCCACTTATTCTGAAAAAGGGTTAAGTATTTGGAAATCCGGTTGCGGGTTCGCAAAATCATCCTCCTAAATACAAAGATATAAGAGAAAATGCTATGACATGCAAATGACAGTTAATATCAAAATTTAAACAAATAAAACAAATACGGAATAAAAGGCAATTATTAATTACAATCTGAATAAATAGTTAGTCAAACAAATCCTAATCTAATGGTTAGAATCTAATCTAATCCCCAGTAGAGTCGACATTTCTGTTAACTTTAAAAAATGACTTTAATTTCAAAAATTCGATTTAATACTTAATTAATTTAAGTACAAACCAAAATTTGAAATTTGAAAGAGTCGCCACCTTATTTTAAGGATAATTAGGAAATCCCCTAAACGTTTTAAAAGACCTAATAGAAAAATCCTTTTAAAATATACTAAGGAAGGGTTCGGGTTCAATTTTCACTTTGAGAAGAACTTAATCACTCAAAATGACCGCTAATGTGCGGTTGACTGACAATTAGAAAATTGATTAACTTTTTAAAAATTTGATTGACTTTGAAAAGTTGACTGGTTAAAAAAATTGACTGATTTTGAAAGAATTGGCTAAATTTGAAAGAATTTGACTAAATTTGAAAGAATTGACTAATCTTGAAAATATTGACTAAATTTGAAAGAATTGACTAATCTTGAAAGGATTTGACTAAACTTGACTAAATTTGAAAGAAATTGACTAAATTTGAAAGAATTTGACTAAACTGGAAAATGTTGACTAAATTTGAAAGAATTGACTAATCTTGAAAGGATTTGACTAAACTTGACTAAATTTGAAAGAAATTGACTAAATTTGAAAGAATTTGACTAAACTGGAAAATGTTGACTAAATTTGAAAGAATTGACTAAACTTGAAAGAAATTGACTAATTTTGTTTTAAAAAAATGACTATCTTTGCAAAATTGACTAAGTGTTAAAAAACTGACCATATTTGAAAATGGGCTAGTTTTAAAAAGAAATAGACTAAATACTTGACCCATTTTAAAAAAAAATCTCTAAAGTCTAATTTCATAGAAGCAAATCTAACATTAAAGAGAGATCAAAAAGATGAAATTAACGTGAAATGGCAAGCATGCTGGGAAATTAATTAGATTAAACCAATAATAATAATACAAATAACCAATGAGAGTTAGTAAACAAAACAACAAGTAGCACAAATAGAATGGTAAAACAAGGAAAGATAAAGGGAATGAAAATTGGGCTTAGCAGGCCTAAATTCAAATTTGTCCTAATTCTAAGTTTTGGGCCTGCTCAGCCATTTAAAGCGGCCCATCTACTGCCGCCTGTTGAGAAAATAAATAGGCTTAAGGCCCTATTCCCTGTAATATACACTTAGTGCATATCAGATGTATATCAGTGTATATTAACCGATTTTAGCCTTCTAAAACTTGTATATCAACCTCCTCTCTTCGGAAAATCAATTTAAAGTCAACTCAAGAAGGACTTTGGGATCAAAAAACCCATGACAAATGCAAGAATGAGTCCGATAGGACACAAAGTGGAATCTACATGAAACAAAACAAGTGAACATATAAGCAAATAATTCCAAACACTTAAATTCAAACTAAGATGATTATCTACCAAATATAGTAACAATCATGAGGAACAAGGGCAAACACTTGTAAAAAAGGAAGATGTGAATAAAGGAGCCAACAATTAACCCCAAAAGAAGATCCCAATGAAATTATTATGAAGGTGATAGCCTACTCGTAACACGGAACAAAGACTGATTAACATACAATAATAGTACATTCACTGAATACGTCTAGTTCTCAAGCAACTAATTACATGATTTCTACATGCTTTATCATAGGAAAGTGACCAAATCTGAACATTCACCTTAAGAAACATAGACATGCTACTAGGGTCCAACAGATCACTTCAAAGGAGGAACTCAAATTGATTAACTTAAAACATTTTCCTTATACAAAGGAAACAGTAAGCAATCAATTTATGACACTAAGAAGAATCCTTTGCTCTGTGGCAAAAAAGATGGATGAAATTGCCAAATACTAATATAAACAGATACATATTCCCAAGAAAAGTAAGAAGACAGAATTGCCAAAGGTATGCCACAGTTAGGAACTTACAATGAATCAAATCAAGAAAGAAACAAAAAAGCCTTATTTCAACAAGACTAAATGAACTGAAAATAACAGGATACTGACTGAATATGCTCATATTAAGGAAATAAATAAAAGAAGAAACTCTTTGATAAATTTAATAAAAGGGAAACCCAAATCAGACGAAAATAATGCAACGTCGACATACTTCAGATCAGATAAGGTCAAGTAAACGTGCTTTGAACTTCAAACAAGAAATACAAACATAACGGTTGAGAAACCAGAACTTCGAATTCTCACCAGATAAAGAATATAACTGGATGAACAGGTGAAGACATAATAACTAAGAAATAGACACCCGAATAGACCCACAACAGAGTAACTTTTAGTTCTTGAGAGATGAACAGGTGAAGACATAATAACTAAGAAATAGACACCCGAATAGACCCACAACAGAGTAACTTTTACTTGCTAAACCCAAATGGCATATGCTATATAGCTACAAAATAAAGACAAATCAACCATGTATCAGCAGATTAGGCAGTTTTGACTCCCTTGAAAACACTAGAAAGAAGTTAGTTTCAAAGCACAAGTCTTGACATATGCTAAAATTGTTTTGAAGCATAACTTATATCCATTTAAAAGCAACACAACATTGTTGACTCGATGGTAGTTAAATCTTGAAATAAAAGGATGCAAACAGAGAGCACAACCACTTTATGCAGTTTTAACAAACTTCTAATGAAACAAAGACCTATACATTACTATTTATGACCCTAAAACTTTTGATTTAGAAGAACCAAGCAAAACAAAAGCAAAACAACTCAATCAACATACCGACAGACCATGTTTATATAGTAATATGACTTTAACATTCTATAACAACAAGAAAATAAACCTAAAAACTACGTACTATCAAATTCATATTCAAACAGTGTAACAGCAAACAAAATTGACAGCGGCAGCAACCTCAGCAAATATAAAGTAACATATGGGCATATTTCTTGATTCAGAGTCAAACAGGGTACCCCAAACTATCCCGACGAGATCAAAAACTGATAAGAAGCATCGAAATATCAATATGACCTTAGAATAGACACATATTATGAGGCCTAGATCAAAGATGGAGTGACCAAAACTGCAAAAAAGGGCTAAAAGAAAGACAAAAATGAAGACGAATCTTTACAGTACATAACCCCAGTTCAAAGTTATTTTCAGCAAAATTAAGACTCGCGTTAAAAAACTAGTTTGCAAATCATGAAGTAGTAAAGATGCATCATTTTGGAGCTTTGAAACCAACTACAACATAATACGATCAACAACAACAACCCACAATGCAATCTTGTTTAACAGAGCATTTTTAGTTAAAATGAGCTGAGTGCAAACATGAATGACTTCGACATAGCTTCAACACTCGTATTCAAACACAATGTATGAGACTTGAACGAGGTGAAAAAGAGTGAGACGAGAGTGTTACCTCTCTTAGAGCAGCAAAACTGAGACTTTAAAGAGCTAAAGCGAACCCCCACGGCAAAAACATAAACTCGTCATGACTTGCCGGACCTCAAAGCTGAAACTTCAATATTTTTTGAAAATCTTCTTAGGGTTTTGTCGATTAAGAACGACTTTCGAAATTAGTTGAGATTTTGCTAGGGTTCTGGTATTATTGACGGTTACCCCCTAAATGATACTCAAAAAATGATATATGTAGTCCCCAAATTAGGGCTCAAATGGGAAGAGAAATCAGAGGGTATTTGGGGATAATTTGGGGTTAATTTTGAGCTTGAATTTGAAATTATCTACCTCATCCTTTGGGAATTATCCACGAGTCAATATCACAACCATCAATTTCAATCGATGGTTGTGATCTGCACCACATTTTGATTCCAAAATGGATGAGGTATGGATTGAGTGATGGGGAATAAGGGAGGGACACATATGTACAGAGAAGAGGGTGAACATTGAGGGGATTTGATGTTTAGCTGGTTCGTTCCTCTGAGTTGCTCCCCTGGTTGTTGAGGTGAAGAAGAAGAATGATGGTGAGAGGGGAGAGGAGAATGTACACGTGAGAAAGAGGAAAAGATTAAAGAAAAAAGAGAAATAAGGGATTGGGGGTGCATGGGCCCCACGCATCGTGTGTGTGTATATATATATATATATATATATATATATATATATATATATATATATATATATATATATATATATTATTAAGTTGGCTGAAAATAAAAGGGAAAGGGGGCCAGATCAGGGGTATCTGGGCTGGGTTAGGGATATTTTAGGGCAAGATTTTGGTCCAAAATTTATTAAAATAGGTCTAAAAGAGGGATTGAAAATGAGTTCAAGGGGTAGAAGTATTTTGATTTAAGACTTAGCCACTTCGATTACAATTTCAACTAATTTACGATGAATTAATACAAATTAACTTAAGAGATTTTAATATTATCAATTTGAAATAATTAAATTAATTTTGAAATAGCACTTTTAAAAATAAAAGGCATTTATTTAAAATATTTTTCATATTTTGAAAATAACTTATTTCAAATTTGTCAAAATTAAAAGCTCCATAATTAATTCGTATTGAGGAGGATAAAAATTGGGTGTCAACACTTATCTCATCCCATCTCGACTTAGAGGGACTCATCTCAACTCATCTCATCCTATCTCAACTCAGAGGGACTCATCTCAACTCATTTCATCTCATCTCATCTCGACTCAGATTACTCAGTTAGGAACTTTCTGGGAGTTTCTCTAATCCAACACCAATCATTTATGAGCCAGTGATTGTACAACAATCACGCTGATGTTGCTACATTAGTTTTGTACCTACCAGATTGAGAATGAATCGAAACCACATGGACAAGTCCAAATGGAGTCAGCAAATCTATAAGTCCTCTATTGATTTCAGGGACTTCTAATCAGAGGGGACCTCAACCACATGGACAAGTCCAAATGGAGTCAGCAAATCTATAAGTCCTCTATTGATTTCAGGGACTTCTAATCAGGGGGGACCTCAACATAATATAATGTGATCATCTAGATCCTCGCCTATGTTTGCCTACGTAGTTTGACGAGTGCGAGTTGGTTTAACTCTTACTCTTTCGATGCTCGATACTCCTCCCATGACTCAAGGATCATAAAACAATCTATCCAATCAAACTATCTCAATCCAATCATCTCAATCAGCCTCATGGAGGCACAATCTTTCAATCAGTCTCACAGAGACTTAATCATCTCAGACCTCAACATCACAATCAATAGCTCAAGGCTTAGAAAAATCATTAAGGAACAATCAAATAGACAAATCATTAGAGTTCATTTATGGAAACTCATGGGACTATCAAGTTCTATCAACTCATCATCGTTCTCATATCTCAATCTCAATCTCAATCACAATCACAATCACATTCTCAATCAAGGCTCTAGACTTAATGTTGACACCCAATTTTGACCCTCCACATTATAAATTAATTATCGAGCTTCTTCAATTTTTAATAATGTGAAATAATTATCTTAAAAAAATATATATTTTGAGTTATTTCATATACTTTATACGTGTGTAATTACGTACTTTTTATAGTTATTCAAAAATAAAAAGAAATTATATTCTTGTTTATTATTAAATTATTTTTTGAAATTAAGTAGTTCATAATTAAGTAATTATTTTTCTTGGTTAATTTTAAAGAAGCTCGTTAGTTGATCTAATTTAATTTATCGTGTATTTTAAATTCACACCTGCGCCCCATCCCCATATGTCCCCTTCCTTTTTCCTTTTTTTTTTTACTTTTTCTTTTACTTTTCTTTTAGACACACACACGACACTCTCCTTCTTCTTCTTCTTCTTCAAATTTTTTGAACAAAAAAACAACACCAATAGAAAAAAAAATAAATCCCCAACATTCGGATTTTCAAATTGAAAAAAAAAGCCCCAACGTTCAACAAGTCCTCCAACAATCCCCAATGTTTGGATTTTGAATTTTGAATTCAAATTTAAAACCCCAATTTTTGATCCCAATTTTCTCTATAAATACCCCCTCTTGAATCTATAAAAAATGGGGGATTTTTGGTCGGCTTCCTCAAAATTTTTTTCTTTTGCGTAGTTCCAGAACTCAAATTAGCAAACCAGAAACTGAGTTTCATTCTTCTATTTTGTCAAGCTCGTGGTAGAAAATCATTTTTCCAACTCGTCTTGTCATGTTCGCTGCCCCCAAAAAGGTAATACTTTTAGTCTTGTTCCTCTTCGTTCTATCACAGCCATCAATTTCAATCGATGGTTGTGATCTGCAC
>DF362873.1:0-11701 GCA_000787875.1 Solanum virginianum
TAAGAAAACCATACTAAAAACATAAGTAAACTTACTTAACATTACCTTCAATATGTATGGCTTCTCCAAGAACCCTAGAGGGTTGTATTGGCTGCCTTGTAAAGTGAAGTAAAGAGAGAAAAGAGTTTCTTAGGAAAGCTGAAAATTGCTCCAATGGCTTCTCCAAGAACCCTAGAGGGTTGTATTGGCTGCCTTGTAAAGTGAAGTAAAGAGAGAGAAAAAATCTTTAGGAGAGCTGAAAATTGTTTCCAAGTGAAATGACTTAAGGGGCTATTTTTTGAGCCCTTTTAAAGTGTCACTTTGGCAAAGTTTCTCTTGCGTTTTTGACCATATATTAGTACATATTAATAAGCTAGTGATCCAGCAGCTTGGCCCTCACAATTGAGCCTAATGGATCTCAAAGTTGATAGGCCTTGGCTGCCCATTTTTCCCCTTTCTCTTCACTTAGTTTGGGTCCAATTAGTCAATGGGTTGTGATGTACTTGGGCCCTTTTATTCTTCATCCTATGCTATAAGTGTAGTCCATTTATGCTGCTAGAACATGGGTTAAAGTTACACCCTTAACACGAACTTTATTCATAATCGGACTTGGACAAATTTGACGTCGAGCCTCATCTCCATTTAGCTAGCAAGTTTAAGCTAAGCAAGTAGGTGACTCACCTACTAGCTTCCTAGGTCCTACAAGCACCTCACTTCTCTTACTCTATTTAAGGTTGTGATCTCCTCAATTTCACTTAAAACTTATTGACACTCGACCCTCTTCAGCATTGGACACACATATCGCCCTCTAACATGAGATTCAAGCACTTTTAAAAATTGGCGCTAATCTAAAAAGTCATATCATGTTTCATCTGTGTAGTACTAGTATTATAAGATGTGGGGTATTACACCTATAAAGCACCATGCCAAGTCTAGTGACCCCTAGAGGGGTATGATTGCGCACATCGATGGTCATCCTCATAGTCCTTAGTAAACTATGGATAATATGCGGACTTGTATTCTATTGCACCACACTCCAAACATGAACTCGAACTGGCCAAACCATCTCTTAGGTGGTACTTCCCATTCTTGTAGCACAGAGGAGAAGCTTGAACACCAACACCCTTACCCTTCCTTTGAACATATGGACAGTCACCAATCTTGTGGCCAATCTAACAACACCCAAAGTTTGTACTTGTGTTCCTCAGACATGTGCCATTATGATTTCTCTAGGATGGGTCATCCCACCATTGTCATTGGGCTTAGCATATAGGAGCCTCCCTTCAAATTGCACCTTTCTTCTCCCTTCAATTGAGGCCACCGAGTAACCCCTCATCTTATGCCCAACATCGCCACATTTGAAGCAATCAGCAATCCTCGCCAAGTACCTCCCTTAGTGTTTCTTGCCACACCCTTTACAAGTGGCAGCATGGGTCCCTTTCTTTGGGTACTGGGGCACCAGTAGTCTAGTAGAAGATGAAGCACGCTCAACTCGGGCTCTCTTGGCCATTTTCTTCCCCCTCTTATCATTTGATCTCTCGAAGGTACCCATCGATTGGTTGAGTTAGGTGGTCACAACTTTGGCCAATATCCATAGAGCATTACGAACCTTCACATTGGAAATGTCACTGTTCTAAATAGCTTGAGACATATTCTGAAACGTAACTCATTACAGATCAGTAATTAGTCTTAGAGGACTTAGTTATACGATATGACATAGATTACAAAAAAGTGAAGCATTTCCTAAAATGCCTCATAGCCTCCCATTCATAGTTGTGGCATGCTTTACAACCATGAATAAGACTCTAATCAAAGCGGTGTATTAGATTCCGAGGACCATTAACAACCTAGTGCTCCGATACCAAATTTTTCATGACCTAAGCCTAGGGCCTAGATATGACACGATGAATTAGAACACCAAGGGACCCAAATAAGCCTCTTAGCATATCAATCAAACATCCTGGTTGCAAAAGCAAAGTAAACAACAATAAGAGATAATATAAAAAGAGGCGCGGGACTAAGTCTTTGATAATCATAAAACACTCAAAAGTCAAGCTTATATACATCATAATATTCCAACAACACCTCTAAACTTAGAATGGAGCAGGGGCCAAGACACTTTTTAAGCTCACCCTTATAACGTCAAATGTTCAGTATAAAGAAGTCTTAGAGATATCAAGAAAAAATAGATAGTGTCCCCGAACTTGAAAACTCACCAAGCTTATCTTCGAATAATCTCACTATCCATGTGTAGGATGATCAAGAGGAGCTCTGGTCCCTACATGGTGATATCATGTAGGCATAAAGTATGCATTAGTATGTTTGAATGTACTAAGTATGTAGGATGCAATACAATAAGACATAAGAGAATATAATCAAATGCATAGTAATAGGCAATAGATAAGAATAATCTCAATATGGCCTGCATGATCAATTCTTGAAGTAAAACATGTTTATAAATCACTCAACTTGCATAGAACAGGATATATATGTGGGAAGAGACCTCAACCGACAAAGAATAAGACCAAGCGAACTACAACTTGAAATCTCGATGATTACCCCTCATCGGTAAAGAGGTAGTCTACTTGCCGAGGTAAACCATACATCACCTTATGGAAACATGACCCATTTTATATGAAGTAACCAACCTTACGGGGACATAACCCATTTGAAAGGATTTTTTGAGAAACTTCACCTTACAGGAACACGACCCATTTCGGGAAGAATTTTAAGAGAAAGTGAACTAAGTGGATCCACTAGTAAAGCAAGGGTATACTCCTATGTTGGCACATAGTTCAAGGAAAGAGAATAAACCCTCCATCTATGTGCTAAGCCTAATCCCATGGAATAATTGAAATAATCAAACTTTAGCAATTTGTAAGAAACATGGAAACATGACATAAGTAGCTCTAAAACATCTTTGACCTCTTATGGTGAGCCTAACATTAAAACATAAGAATAGATCATCATCAAATATTACCCTTGTATTAACATCAATGGGCCGTAAGAGGTAAAATCTTTGAAAAAAGTGCTTAATCTGGTATTTACAACATCATAGACATTTTCATGAATTAAATACATTTTTGAAAGCCCAAAATCATCATAAAGTCACTTTGACTCATAAATCATGTAATAGATCCTCACTAACACTAAGAACCCTTGTCAAGACATTTTATCAAACACTTGGTGGGTGAATTGACTCATAAATCATGTAATAGATCATCAATACCTCTAAGAATTCTTGTCAAGACATTTTATCAAACAGTTGGTGGGTGTATAATATTTGTTCAAAATCATGCAATTCAAGAGTGTAATAATATGAGAAAATTCAATGCAAATCAACCCACCAACCTTTAGTAAAATCCACATATAGAATACCTTAAAATTCATTATCAAGTCTCATAATAGATCATAGTTTCATAGCTCAAAACATGCATAGTCTTTATAGATAACTCATTCATAGTACAAGCTTGAAATAGATAGTCATGCATAATAAATCAATATTTCATAAAACCCCAACATAATTAATACTCATAATCCATAAGAGAAGATACCCATAGATAATACAACTTGAAAACATCTAATTTTCATTAAAAAAAATGGAGATTAGGCTCCATGGGTGAAAGGACCCAATGTATGAAACTCACATACCTAACTTTGGAGATTCTTTGATGTAGACTTGAACGAAACTTGAAGCTTGAATGGAGTTCAGGAGATCTGAAATTAAGCTTGAGATACTGGAATTTGGATGAAATATTTAGTTAAGTCTTGGAGAGGATTGTGAGAGTGTCTTGAGTGATATAGAGTTGAAAAATGGCTAAGTATAGGTATTTTTACTCATAAATGGGCATGGGCCCATGACCCCAATGACTTAGGCTGAAACAAGAATAATTAAGGTAGTGAAAATACTGATCTGTGATGGGCCCGCATCACGAAACCATCACGCACCTTTTATCTCTGAAAAATTTATGAAAAATCATTTTTTGCTAACGGTCTTCTAAAATTTGGGTTATATCTATATTCCAGTACATTTTGCCTCCTGATCAAGAATATGAAGTCAGATTTTTTATATCACGCACGAATTTTAAAATATATTTAAATTAGGATTATGGGCATTCCCAAAGCACATTTTTAGGGCATTTTTGGGGGCATTTCAGTGGAGTTGGACATAATGAAACAATATCCCTATTTTTGCCAATCTACTCAAGCCTAAGGTATTAGGTTCTTCCTATTCTCAATGGTCCCAAGTGTTTCACTCTTGAGTTTCATAACATGACATGCATACATGTGCACGAAAATAATTTAAAGATGATTTGAATGATTTAAAGATGTTTTGATGTGAGTTTAAATGAGTTTATGATTTTCAAGTGATGAAATATGCGTTGTGTCTTTGTGTTTGAATATTTCATTTTCAATTCAAGCATTTTTCTAGCACATTCGAAGATGAATGATCCCAAGGGGAAGATGATGTAAGGACCCAGACTTAGTATGGATTTAATGGTTCATTGGCTTTGGTTGACGAAGGTGAGACCCCATGGACACCTCCACGGGCCACGTGACACACTACGGGCCATGTGGAGAAGCCTTGAGCTAGCCTTTGGCCTTGTGTGTAGAGTGTTGGCCTTAACTTTAGAGTTTAAGACCAAGGCTTGCACCACATGAATTGTACTCAGTCTATGTGACACTTTATAGTCCGTGTGGTGGCTTGTATAAGTAGTCTTGGCCTTGGAAACCACATTTTGGCCAACACACTCCACACATGAACCTCATACGGTCCATATAATCCTCCACAAGTTGTATGATCTTCTGTAACAAACATCCTAATGGCATTGGTGTGAAAATTTTCTATGTATGAAATCACCATCTTGGAACTTTGTCAATGAAGATTTTGTCAAGCTCCACAGAATGCCACAAGGTCCATGTGACCCTTGTATAGGACCCCTAAATTAGGTTATACTTCCTCATTATTATTCGTTTTTATTCTTACACTTAGCTTTTCATTGACTCACTCAAATGCTTTTCGATTCTGTATTTCAAGATCTGGTCAGAAGATTCCCATGGAACCCTCAATCTCAAGCTAAATACACTTTCAAACCTTCAATCCAAGTTTATTTATTTGTTTACAGTCATCATAGATCTCCTACATCAAGCTAAGTTCAAATGTATTCCATTGGCAAATTTTTCATATGAATCGGAAGAAGGGTCAATTTTAAATAGTCATATATTTGATCACAAAATTAACAGGATGGCCTACAACCTACAAAATTGAAGCTATTTGAATTAGTTTTCCAACATATCCAGTTTCACCTAATTCCAATTTCGAATCAAGAAGTTGTGCTTGTTTTTGTAAAGCCCATCCGTGTTGTGTTCCCTCTGTTTTGGCTAAGGAGAGCTCTACAGGTGCTATGCATGATCTATGGTTCTTTACATGGACTATGGGGCTTCTTCACAGGACATTTGGTAGCATCATGAAGCTCATTTCATTACTGGCGTCACCATAATTTTAGCTACTTCTAAAGGACATTTATGACTTTTTAACCTACCCTAAACCCCTGAAATGACCTATACTCTTCTTCTCTCATTCAAATTCATTCAACACTTAGAATTTTTTCAAGCTCTCTCTTAAGAACTCCCCTAAAGTGAACCTTGGAGGATTATCTTGAAGATTAAGGAAAGACTCTCTTCTTCATCAAATTGCTTCCTATTTCTTCTTGGTTAACTAAGTATACAAGATTGATTTATGGCCCCTTTAAACTACGAAGACCCCAAACTCTTTTACTTGAATTTTCATAAAATTTGGTTTACTTTAAATATGGATTTTTAATATTATTATTTATTTGATTCAATTGAGATATGGGCTATGTTTTATTGTTGATTTAAAAGTCATTTAAGCCCTAATATGTTGAATTGCACTGATGTTATGAAGATTTGAATGCGCATGTCCCCTTTAAAGCTTGATTTAAGCATGGGTAACCTAAATTATGATTTGAATGTGAATTTACTTATGTATTTACTTGAATTTCATATTATATTGTTGATTTAAGATTGAATATATATTGATCATGCTAGTCTCATCTCATCCATGGTGTATGCATACATGACTATGATTTTCATGAAGCTTTAGCCCAATTTTGATGATAATTATGTTTTAAAGTAAAGTATAAGTATGACAAGAATGTGATCACATAATGTCTATGTAATATCTTTTTGAGCAATTGTCAGTGTTTACATCACTTTTTTAACGAGCACTAATTAAGATTGAGGCAAGGCAGGCTATCCCCAAGAGTTTGTACTCCTTTCTCATAAAGGTGCTTAAAGGAGCTATTTCTATGCATAAAATATAACATGAAGTATGTTTTGGCTTTTTAGCCCAAGTATGCTTGATTATGAATTATGTTTGGCCTTTAAGCCTAAGTATTCATGTAAATAATTTGAAAGACTTATGCCTCTTTTAGAATCATGTATATGTATATATATTCTTATGGGATGATGAGTTAACATCGATGGGATTAGAGGTATGGCAGGCTATCCCCAAGGGTCCATACTTCTTTCTCTTGAACTATGTACCTAACATAGGTTATGTTTATGCCCTTTTATGGATAATAAATATCAAGGGATCTACCTTTGGCAAATAAGCCACCTCTTTATCCGTTGTAGGGTAGATGATGAAGTTCAAAGTTATAGCTTACTTGGTCTTATATCGGTTAAGTTCTCATCCCTTTATATGTAAAGCATTTTCACATTCATGCATTATGCACTTCATGGCATATTGATATATTAGTCTTTCTTATATACTTCTTTTTATATATGTGCCCTTGTCATCTAACATTGAATGTAGTTTTAATGAGTTCATATGCATTGCATGCTCGTATACTTACTATATTCAAATGTACTAACACATAGTCTTTGCTTACATGATCTAACCATGTAGGGACCAGAGACTATCTTCATCCATATCTTGACGATTAGCTTGGATTGTGAGATTTTCTTGTGGTAAGTCCTATCATCTGAGGACAAGCCACCTTCTATCTACTTATTATACTACGTTCCACTTGTATTTACTTTGAGGGTGAGCCTGGGACATATGTTGGCCCCCGTCCTATTCCATGACTTAGAGGTATTGTTAGACATCATGTAAACTCTATTTATGGCCTTGTTATATGTTATGCTATTTGCTTATGGAGACCATGATTATGGCTATCTCTTAATGTTATGATATGATGATATGTTCATGATGAGATGTGGAAATATGAAAAGTCCTAAGCCCAGTCTATCCTCATAGCATGAGTCATACTTACTCGCCCCTTAGGTCTTATGTCCTATATGAATCTAGGCAACTACCTATTCCTTTGACATCCTCCCTTAGATTTACTTGTTACAATTGTATAATGGTAACTCCATATTCCCTTGTCCCGTAGAGTGGGTCCTAGGTCCCTAATTCCTTTAGTACTAATTGATGATGGTTGGATTAGGCTTCTTAACCAAGGATATGCTTATATATGCTATGAGACTTGTTTGGGGCACCTTTTACTTCCCCATTCGTTATGTCGCTCCTAGGCGCTAGGCTTGGGTAGTGACACCAAGTTCATTCTTAAAAGGGGTAGATAAGAAATGCATCTAGAGTGTCCAGTTAACACCAATCGTTTACTAATGCTAACCAAGATACTAACACTTTCCCTATATTGTTTATTCTCTTTTGTAGGATTATGGTGACCTATTTTTAAATGATATAGCCAAAAGACTACCACCATTGAGAGGGATTGGGCACTGATTTTTTGTTAGGCTCTTAAATTTCTAAATAGTGAGACAATAGAAGTAAAGCGAAAGATACCAAGGAGTTACAAAAGCAAGTTGAAGAGCTTCTAGAGAAGGGTTTACTCAAGAAAAGTCCATCCTTATGTTGTCCCAGTAACCCTTGTTCTGAAAAACGATAACACTTGGAGGACATATATTGCTTGTAGAGCCATAAACAAGATCATGATAATTGTGACTCCTTTAACCCATGATACCCAAGCCTTCTTTTACTCAAATTGCATGATTTAAAGTTGATGTACAAATGGGTCTTGCTTATTATGAAATTCAATGCACACTATGTCAAAGCTATGAGAAATTATGACTGTTTTGCTATGTTTTGAGCTATAAATCTTTGATCTCTTGTAAGATTTGAGAAAGGGTTTTGATGTATATTGATTGAGGGTGTTGCAAGGTGTTTATTGATGGTTTTACAATAGATTTTCTTGCATGATTTCATCTAGGGGTTTTGATGTATATGTCTTGAGGATGTTGCAAGGTGTTGATTGGTGGTTTTACAATGGACTTTTGTCCATAATTTCATCTCTAATTTGCATGGTTTTATACTACCACTTAACACCCTTTAAGTGTTCGATAAAATGTTTGGATGTGGTTTCTTGAGGAGTAGAAGGTCCAAAGCATGAGATATGATATGAATGACTATTTGATGATGAAATGAACTTATGAATATCATATCCTCTAGATAAATTATTGCATTAGACCATACCTGATCCGGGGAGAATAACAGCTCGGGTAACCATGGTGGAGGTTTGTACTCATCAACCATGTAAGGGGTTTGTACTTCACCACTTATTGATAATGTATGATTATCATCATACATATGAGATCCGTTGTAGGGTAGATGATGAAGTTCAAAGTTATAGCTTACTTGGTCTTATATCGGTTAAGTTCTCATCCCTTTATATGTAAAGCATTTTCACATTCATGCATTATGCATACCACAAAACCACCAAGGTGTTTGTACCTTGAATAACTAGCTTGGTCTCTTCTACACATATGATATCCTATATAAGCATGAGTTACTTAAGTATGATTTACTTAAGCATTGATCATACATGCCATATTATTATATTATGCATGTTGCTTAATATTATGTATTTGGATTATGATGTCTAACTATTATTGCATTGCATCCTACATACTTAGTACATTCAAACGTACTAATGCATACTCTATGCCTATATGATGTCACCATGTAGAAACCAGTGCCAAGTTGATTACCCTCCTCCAAATGGCTAGTTAGGTGTTATTCAAGCTAGTTGGTGAGTCTTCCACTTTGGGGACCTTAGTCTACTCTCTATTGTTATGTATTGAGATACTCTTCTTATGTTCTATTTGACTATGAGGGTGAGCCCGGTTGCTTTGTCTTGGCCTTCACTCTTATATATGTAGTAGAGGAGGTTGTTGGACATGTTATGTATCTATAATGTGAGTTGACTCTTGTCTCTTAACTATGATATAGTGCAAGATTTTCCTTAGTCCTGTTGCCATTATTCTTTCTCTTTAATATTTTTATATGCTTCCCTGACCAATGATGGGTAATGATAAGTTAAGAGGCTTGTTTAGGGTTCCTTATGGTCCCTCATTCATCATGTCACGTCTAAGCCCTAGGCTTGGGTCATGACAAACTTGGTATCAGAGCACTAGGTTGATAGATCCTTAGAGTCAAACCCATCGCGTCAATTAGAGTCCTATTCATGGTTGTGAAGCACGCCATGACTATGAGTAGGAGGTTATGAGATGTTTTAGGAAATATTTCTATTCTTTATGTTCTACATCGTGCTATAGAGTTGTAGTGAGTTTTTCCCCTATTGATTGTTCTTTGCTATGCTAAATCATGCTGAACACTTGAGGAAGAAGGGGCTAAACTCTCGAGGAGCAACCTACCAATGGTGAGCTCCGAGATGCTCTCACTATGCTTGCCCAAGTGGTGGTGAACCAAGTCAAATCAAAGGGCCCAAGCCCCTCATGCTACCACCCTGGGGACTAGGGTAAGAGACTTCATGAGGATGAATCCTACGGTATTCTATTGGTCAAAGATGGATGAAGATCCATAAAAGTTCGTTGATGAGTTCTATAAAATATTGAATATCATGGGTGTTGGACCAAATGAAAAGGTGGAGTTGGTGGCATACCAACTTAAAGGGGTAGCTAAAATATGGTATGATCAATGGAAAGGTGAGAAGGGGGTTGGTAATGTAGTGCTTTGGGAGGAGTTCAAATTGGCTTTCCTTAACCGATTCTTCCCTCTTGATCTTAGGTAAGCTAAGTTGGTGGAGTTTATGAACTTGAAACAAGATGCTATGAGTCTGAGGGAGTATGCCCTCAAGTTTAATCAACTTTCAAAGTATATTCCTTATTTGGTGGCCAATCCTAGATCTAGGATGAATAAGTTCGTGATGGGGGTCTCTGACTTTTTAAGTGAAGAATACTGGTCTGCCATGCTAATTAGTGACATGGACTTGTCTTAATTGATGACTTATGCCGAGCAAATGGAGAAGGAGAAATTAAGTTAGAAAAGGGGGCATGAGGCCAAGAGGGCTCAATTTGAGGGTAAATTCCAAAAGGGTGCTAAATTTTATCAAGGCTAAGGGCCCATACATGCAACTACTAGAGGGTTTGCCAATGACTTCTCTAGGCCTCAAGGTGTTAGTGGGGTGGCTCCTATTGATATGTACCCTAAATGTGGAAGGAGCCATGGAGGTCCATGTTTGAAAGATTCTAATGCATGCTATGAATATGGGGAGCTTGGTCACAAGAAGATAGATTGTCCAAGAAATTGTGGCAAGGGCCGAGGTGCAAATGCTGTCCCATTGGGTAGAGGTAGTCCTCAAGGTGGTGCCCCAAGGCACAATCGGTTTTATACACTATATGGGGGGCAAGGGGTTGGTGAGGTTCCTGATGTTGTTACCAGTATGTTGAAAATATGTGACTTTAATATATATGATTTGATTGATCCGGGTGCCACTATTTCCTTTGTTTCCCCTTTTGTTGCTAAAATGTTCTATGTCGTCCTTGAGTTATTGCATGAGTCATATGAAATGTCTACTCCTATTGGTGCCTCTATTATTTTTAGGAAAGTTTATATGAGTTGTCCTATTTGCATTTTGCATAAGTTGTTGCCTTGTGATCTTGTTGAATTAGACATGGTACACTTTGATGTCATACTTGGGATGGATTGGTTGTATGCCTACTGTGCATTTATTGATTGTAAAACCATAGGGTCAAGTTCCAATTACATGGTTGATTTTGACGTCATACTTGGATGGATTGGTTGCATGCCTACTATGCTTCTATTGATTGTAGAACCCGTAGGGTCAAGTTTCAATTCCCTAATAAGCCCATCCTTGAGTGGGAAAGTCAAGATGTGGTGGTCAAGGGTAGATTCACTTCATGCATTAAAGCCCATAAGTTAATTTCTAGGGGGTGTTTGTATCATCTTATGAGAGTTAAAGATGTGGAGTCCAAAGTCCCTTCCACTGAGTCGGTTCCCGTTGTAAATGAGTTTCTTGATATTTTCCCAAATGACCTTCCCAGTGTCCCTTCCAAAAGGGAGATAGATTTTGGTATAGATCTCCTTCTGGATACTCAGACTATCTCCATTCCCCCCTACCGTATGGCCCCGATAGAGTTGAAGGAGTTAAAAGAACAATTGAAACATTTATTAGAGAAGGGATTCATTAGACCTAGTTAATCACCTTGGGTTTCTCACTATTATTTGTGAAAAAGAATTATGGGTCACTTAGAATGTGCATTGACTACTGGCAACTCAATAGGGTCACTATAAAGAATAGATATCCTCTTCAAAGAATTGATGACTTTTTTGACCAATTGCAAGGGGCTAGCTTCTTCTCTAAGATTGATCTTCGGTCCGGATATCATCAAGTGAGGGTGAGGGAGTGTGATATTC
>DF362873.1:12322-30426 GCA_000787875.1 Solanum virginianum
GTTGGAACAATTAGAAAAAGTTTGGGACCAAAAGTAGAATTTTTAAAAGTTGGAGATCTTGAATTAATTAAGTGGTGCCCACATCAGATTGTGTTAAACTTTAATTGGAACAAGTGTGGTGTAGGCCATGTACACTTTGCCAAGACTTGTCTATATATATAAGAGATGATCCCTTTATCTTCTTATCATTTCTATACTTAGTAAAATAGAAGAAGAAAGAAGGAAAGTTGGAAAAAAAAACTCTAAGGAGTCTCGGCCAAGGTAAGCAAAGATTTGAAATTCATTTCTAGTCTTTCAGAAAATTATATGTTGATGCAAACCTACTAATTTGAGGTCCTTAAGTAGCGTCGAAGTGTTGTTGGAGCAATTAACCATCTATTTTCTCACTTTTGGAAACCCTAGCCCATTTGTGGAGTTGAAGAGAAAAGGTAAGATTTGATCTTGTTTTATATGTTATAAAGGTTGTAAGTATGTTGCAGTATGTTAAAATGGAGGAAAATCATGAAACATGGAATGTTGGAACTGAGTTATGTGTGATAGTGGTTGGGCCGTGTGGAGTAGGTATATGTTGTGATGTGTTGTGTTGTGTTGGAACTATGAATTGATGCCTAGTTGTATATTATGATCATTGTAGGGTGAAGAAATGATTGGAAATTATCCATATGTATATGTTGGTGTGCTAACCAGATTTATGAATCTTGTTAAATGATGATAAAGAGAGCTACTATTGTGTATTGCCTCTCGAATTAATTATTAATGTTGCTAGATTGTTGTTATTGTTGATTGACTGGGTTGAGTTAAATTCTCGAGGTGGCCTATTTTTAGGGGAAATGCTACCCAAATTTTTGTAAAATTAAGGGCAAAGTTGGAATTTAATGCCCAAAAAGGTCTTTAGCTAATTGTTTGGCATTCTTATGATTTGTTTGTAGACTTTGGGCAGTTCGAAGCATAAGTTGGATTTAGCTTTCGTTTGGATTATATTGAAGAGCATTTGAGGTATGTAAAGCAACCTTCCTTTTTCAGCATGTCTTAGCTAAAATAGGCTATGATACGAGCCTCGAGGAAATTCTATTATCGCAATCCGAGCATGTGTATGACCCATATTTGTTTCTTGGTATTCTTGTGTTAATATGTCATAACATTNGAGTTTGTATGATCTAGGATGAGTATGTTCTCCGTAAGTTGGGCCAAGTTGGGTCTCCATTATCTGTGGGTCCCGCGATGCCCTTTTATGCGATTTTGATAACTTTTGAAAGAATATGTAATAATTATTATTCTGATTTTAGATATGACTATTCTACTTATCTTTTGGATTTACGATAATGATTTTATGCATATGATTACTCACTAATCCACTCGTGCCAACTATAATATCATTCTCCGGTTCTCGGGCCGATTGGTTGTCATGCGCATTATGATATACTCTGGTGTTATGCTGTGTTCGGCAGACTGAGCTTCGCCCAACCGGGATGGTTGATTGTCGTGCGTATTATGATATACTCCGGTGTTATGTTGTGATGTAGTTACGAGTTTCGCCCAAGGGCTGAGTTCTGCTTTTGTTTGGCATTATGCTGTGATTGGGCTTTCTACTATGTTCGACGTTATGCCATATGGAGATATGTAATGGGGATTTGGAGATTTGCAACTTTCTGGTGTTATGTTGTGTTATGGCGCCATTGACGGGCGGGCGGCCATAGTTCCTGTGCCCTAGGCATGATTTGTATTTTGAAAGTAAATATTTTAATTTTTTTTGGATATGCACTTGCCTTCCATACTTTGATTTCGATTATTACTCATATTTATGTTCTGTATCTTCTGCTTTGCATGCTCAGTATGTATTTCGTATTGACCCCCCTTCTTCGGAGGCTGCGATTCATGCCCATAGGTACTAACGCATAGTTTGGTGACCCACTAGTTTAGGACACCCTTCTGCTATTTGGAGTGCTCCCCCTACTTCAGAGCCTACTTTTTGTATATATATATTTTTGTTCGTTGCATTATATGTATTTGTTCATGGGTATGGCGGGGCCCTGTCCCGTCCTATGATTCTGTCAGTTTGTTTAGAGGTCTGTGGACATATGTGTGTGGGTTGTGCCCAGTCCATTCGATTTGATTCGTATGATGTGTTTGTTGGGCGGCTTTCCCCGTCATGGCAGCCTTGTCGGCCTTGTCCGTTCAATTTGACTCGTATGATGTGTTCATTGGGCGGCTTCACCTGCCATGGCGGCCTTTGTCGGCCCGTAATATGTATATATATGTTGTGTTTGTTGGCTCTGTATGGCCTTTGTTGGTATCTTCTGATGTGCAGGGTTATTTTGGGATAGCCCGTAAAACAAAAGAAATCCTGCCGAATCTTATTTAAAAATATAAGTCATCTGTTTGCAATTTGGCTTTGTGATTATGTTTGGGTGCCCATCCAGGCACTAGTCACGGCCCACGAGGTTGGGTTATGACAGAAGTGGTATCAGAGCAGTTCGTCCTCGGAATGTCCATAGATCGTGTCTAGTAGAGTCTTGTTTATCGGTGTTTTGTGTACTACATCTATAAACAGGAGGCTACAGGACATTTAGGATGCTATTCTTTCTTTCTGATCTTAGATAGTGCGATAGAGATGCGGTATTAGGATGACTCCTTTCTGAAAAAATGTTTTGTTTTCAGTGATACCTCCGAGAAAGACCACAACTGCCCAGAAGGGCAAGTCGGGTCTGACCAAATGTTTTGTCTTCAATGATGCCTCCGAGAAAGACCACAGCTGCCTAGAAGGGCAAGTCTGTAGCAGTAGGTGAGCCAGTTGAGCTCGAGGGACTACTAAGGCTCGTGCCCAGGGTGAGCCCGTATATGTTGGTGTGCTAACCAGATTTATGAATCTTGTTAAATGATGATAAAGAGAGCTACTATTGTGTATTGCCTCTCGAATTAATTATTAATGTTGCTAGATTGTTGTTATTGTTGATTGACTGGGTTGAGACCAGAGCCTCCAGTCCCTCAGCTAGGTACAGAAATTGAGGACATGTGAGAGGCGATCCAGCTATTGACCTGACTGGTAGCAGGACAGACCTATAGACAGGGCATAGGCGGTGATCAGATAGGCCGCCGTGATAGTTTGAAGGCTTGTGATTTCCTGACTTGCAACCCACCAGAGTTCTTTGAGTCCAAGCCCGTAGAGGACCCTCATGAGTTTGTCCGACAGATGCAGCGGGGCAGACCAGTCAGGGAGTACAGCTTGGAGTTTGATTCGCTGGCCAGATATGTGTCTAGATATGTTACTGGCATGACTGACCGGATACACCGGTATATAGTGGGGCTGGACCAGTATTATGTTGACAGTTTCTTGGTGATGGCAGCCCAGACTGCTATGGATATCACTCGTATTCAGGCCCATGCCCAGGGCATAGAGAACCAACGTAGGGGGCGTCAGTGGTCGATGCACTATGGCCGATCTGGTAGAGTTAGATATGACTGAGTTTGATGTGATCATAGGTATGGATTGGCTAGCTTCTTGTTATGCTAAGGTTGATTATCAAAAGAAAATAGGCTATTTTTTATTTCTCGGGGAACCAGAGTTTGATGTGATCATAGGTATGGATTGGCTAGCTTCTTGTTATGCTAAGGTTGATTATCAAAAGAAAATAGTCTATTTTTTATTTCTCGGGGAACCAGTTATTGGGTGGGCGGGTAATACCGCATCGCTGAGGGGTAAATTTATTTCATACCTCAAGATAAGAAAAATGATCAGAAAAGGTTATCTTTATCATCTAGTCTGTGTACGTGATTTGGAGGCAGAGGCACCAACTCTTCAGTCAATCCCAGTCATTAATGAATTCTCAGATGTATTTCCAAATGAGCTTCCAGGCCTTCCTCCCCAGCGGGAGAAAGAGTTTGCTCTAGATCTGCTACCAGACACTCAGCCTATTTCTATTCCTCCATACAGAATGGTACCGGCAGAATTAAAGGATTTGAAAGAACAGCTGAGAGATCTATTGGAGAAGTTGTTATTCGACCTAGTATGTCACCCTAGGGAGCTCTGGTATTAATTGTAAGGAAGAAAGATGGATTACTATGGATGTGCATTGATTATCGGCACCTGAATAAGGTAACGATAAAGAATAAATACATCACCCTGGGGAGCTCCAGTATTATTTGTAACGAAAAATGATGGATTATTGCGGATGTGCATTGATTATCGACAGCTGAATAAGGTAACGATAAAGAATAAATAATTCCTAGGATTGTTGATTTGTTTGACTAGTTGAAGGGAGCTAAATGTTTCTCAAAGATAGATCCAAGGTCAGGTTACAATCAGGTGCGAGTATGGGAGGAGGATATTCCCAAGCCAGCGTCCAAGACTCGGTATGGGTATTATGAATTAAGAGTATGTGTTTTTAGGCTGACAAATGCTCAGGCAGTATTCAAGGATCTTATTAATTGGGTATTCAGACTGTTCTTGGATATATTCATGATCGTGTTTATTGATGACATTCTGGTCTATTCTTGGTCAGAAGAGGAGTACGCAGATCATCTGAGGACGGTGCTTGGCACCCTTCGACACCAGAAATTATATGCTAAATTTTCTAAATGTGAATTCTGGCTGTCTTCAGTGGCATTTCTGGGGCATATTATCAGAGCTGAAGGCATCCGGGTGGATTCCCAGAAGATTGAGGCCGTAAAGAATTGGCCTAGGCCTACGTCGCCGATAGAGGTGCGTAGCTTCCTGGGATTAGCTGGTTATTATTGGAGATTTATAGAGAAATTCGCTTCAATTGCAGCGCCTTTGACAAGGTGGGTTCACGTTGATATTTATACTGATCATAAGAGTCTCCAGTACATCTTTAAACCGAAGGAGCTGAACTTGCGGCAGCGGAGGTGGTTGGAGTTGCTGAAAGATAATGATATTGATATTCTCTACCATCCTAGGATAGGTAATGTTGTGGCAGATGCACTTAGCCATAAGACCATGGGTAGTTTAGCGAACACGCCTTCTAAGAAAAGAGAGATGGTTCACGATATTCATCAGCTGGCTAGTCTTGGAGCTCGTTTGGTTGATATCGGAGATATTGGGGTTTCTGTTCGAGGTATGGCTAAATCTTCCATTACAGAAGAGATTAAGCAGTGTCAGTACGAGGATCCTATTTTGGCTAAATACAGAGACATAGACCTTAAAAAGGGAAATATCCCATTTGAACTTACCTCTAATAGAACATTATTATTCAGGGGCAGGTTATATGTACCTGATGTTGTGGGTTTGCGGCGATAGGTTATGGGCGTGGCAGATTGTGCCCACTATTCTATTCACCCAGGGTCAACAAAGATGTACCAGGATCTCAGATATTTATACTGGTGGGATAGGATAAAGAAAGACATAGCAGAGTTCGTAGCTCAGTTTCCGAATCATCAGTAGGTTAAAATTGAGGACCAGAAGCCCGGTGGGCTATTGCAGGAGATGGAAATACTGACGTGCAAGTGGGAGATCATTAATATGGATTTTATTATAGGTTTACCTCGCTCTCTATGGAGGTATGACTCCATTTGGGTTATTGTTGATCGGCTGACGAAATCAACCCATTTTCTTTCGGTCTGGACTACTTACTCAGCTGAGGATTATGCTAAGATTTATATCAGGGAGATTTTGTGACTTCATGTTGTTCCCGTATATATTATCTCCAATAGAGGTGCCCAGTTCATGGTAAATTTTTGGAGATCCTTTCAAGCAGGCTTGGGGACTCAGGTGAGTCTCAGTACAGCATTCCATCCCCAGTCTGATAGGCAGGCCGAGCGCACTATTCAGATATTGAAAGATATGTTACGGGCCTGTGTTATTGATTGATGAGGTAGCTGAGATGATTATTTGCCACTTGTTGAATTTGCTTATAATAATAGCTACACTCTAGTATTCAGATGGCACCATTTGAGGCATTGTATGGTAAGAAGTGTAGATCTCTGATCGGTTGGTTTGATGTTGGAAAGACTGAGTTGATTGGCCAAGACGTGATTCAGCAGGTAGTGGATAAGGTGAAACTCATTCGGGAGCGGTTGTTAGTAGCCCAGAGTCGACAGAAATCATATGCAGATAATCGCCGTCGATATTTAGAGTTTCAAATTGGTGATTGGGTATTCCTTAAAGTATCACCTATGAAAAGTGTTATGAGGTTCGGCAAGAAAGGAAAGCTCAGTCTGAGATATATTGGCCCATATCAGATTATTCGTAGAATAGGCAATGTTGCTTATGAATTAGATCTGCCAATTGATTTAGAAGCAGTACACCCAGTATTCCATTTTTCTATGCTTCGTAAATATATTGGCAACCCTTGCAGAATCTTCCTTGTGGATGATATCCAGGTCATAGAAGAACTATCTTTTGAAGAGTAGTCGTAGCCACATTGGATCGTCAAGTGATAAAGTTACGAAATAAAGATGTGGCTTCTGTTAAAGTGCTATGGCAAAACAATAACTGAGAGAAAATGACCTGGGAAGCTGAAGAATAGATGAAGAAGAAGTATCCTCACTTATTTTCAGTGCCTGCAGGTAATTCAATTCTTTGCTTGACTTTGTTGCTTGATAAATTAATTGTTGGTCAAGGAATATGTTGTTGTGATAGCTGGAAAGGAAACTCCCCCTAAATTGTTTGTATGACTTGTAACGCTAGTTTAACATTCGTGGATGAATATTCTAAGGGGGAAGGATGTTAGAACCCATATGTCCTTTATTGGAACGATTAGGAAAAGTTTGGGACCAGAAAAAAAAACTCTAAGGAGTCTCGGCCAAGGTAAGCAAAGATTTGACATTCATTTCTAATCTTTCCAAAAATTATTTGTTGATGCAAACCTACTATTTTGAGGTCCCTAAGTAGCGTGGAAGTGTTGTTGGAGCAAATAACCATCTATTTTCTCACTTTTGGAAACCCTAGCCCATTTGTGGAGTTGAAGAAAAAATGTAAGATTTGATCTTGTTTTATTTGTTATAAAGGTTATAAGTAATGTTGTAGTATGTTAAAATGAAGGAAAATCATGAAACACGGAATGCTGGAAGTGAGTTGTATGTGATAGTGGTTGGGTCGTGTGGAGTAGGTATATGTTGTGATGTGTTGTGTTGTGTTGTAACTATGAATTGATGCCTAGTTGTATATTATGATCATTGTAGGATGAACAAATGATTGGAAATCATCCATATATATATGTTGGTATGCTAACCGAATTTATGAATCTTGTTAAATGATGATAAAGAGAGCTACTTTTGTGTATTGCCTCTCGAATTGATTATTGATGTTGCTAGATTGTTATTGTTGTTGTTGTTGTTGAATGGGCCGAGTTGAATTCTTGAGGTGGCCTATTTTCAGGGGAAATGCTGCCCAAATTTTTGTAAAATTAAGGGCAAAGTTGAAATTTAATGCCCAAAAAGGTCTTTAGCTAATTTTTTGGCATTTTTATGACTTGTTTGTAGACTTTGGGCAGTTTGAAGCATAAGTTGGATTTAGCTTGCGTTTGGATAATATTGAAGACCGTTTGAGGTATGTAAAGTAACCTTCCTTTTTTGGCATATCTTAGCTACAATAGGCTATGATACGAGCCTTGAGAAAACTCTATTCTCGCAATCCGAGCTTGTGTATGACCCGTATTTGTTTCTTGGTATTCTTGTGTTAATATGTCATAACATTGATCCGTATGTCTTTGGAATTCATAAGTTGCAAAGGACATGTGAAATTTGATTAGTTTTGAAAGAAGTTATTCTTTAACGATTTTAAAACTACAAACGTCCATAAATTTTACAGAAAGGCTCAGATTGCTTTGAAATTTCTCGTAGGAGTTTGTATGATCTAGGATGAGTATGTTCTCCATAAGCTGGGCCAGTTTAGGTCTCCATCATCTGTGGGTCCCGCAACACCCTTTTCTGCGATTTCAATAACTTTGGAAAGAATATATAATTATTATTATTCTAATTTCTGATATGACTATTCTACTTATCTTTTGGATTTATGATAATAATTTTATGCATATGATTACTTATTACTCTGTTCGTGCCTACTATGATATTGGTCGCTGGTTCCCGGGCCGGTTGGTTGTCGTGCGCATTATGATATACTCTGGTGTTATGCTGTGATGCGGTTCCGAGCTTCACCCAAGGGCAGGGTTCCGCTTTTGTTTGGCATTATGCTGTGATTGGGCTTTCTGTTATGTTCGGCGTTATTCCATATTATGGCATGTGATGAGGATTCAGAGATTTGCAACTTTCTGGTGTTATGTTGTATTATGGTGCCATTTTTAGGCGGGCGACCATAGTTCCTGTGTTCTAGGCATGATTTGTATTTCGAAAGTAAACATTTTAATATCTTTTTTTGGATATGCATTTGCTTTCCTTACTTTGGTTTCGATTATTACTCAGATTTATGTTTTGTATCTTCTACTTTGCATGCTCAGTACATATTTCGTATTGATCCCCCTTCTTCAAGGGCTGCGTTTCATGCCCATAGGTACTGATGCACAGTTTGGTGACCCACCAGTTTAGGGCACCCTTCTGCTATTTGGAGTGCTCCCCCTACTTCGCAGCCCACTTTTGGTATATATATTTTCGTTCATTGAATTATATATATTTGTTCATGGGTACGGTGGGGCGTTGTCCCATCCTATGATTCTGTTGGTTTTTTTAGAGGTATGTGGATATATGTGTGTGGGTTATGCCTAGTCTGTTCGATTTGACTCATATGATGTGTTCGTTAGGCGGCTTCACCCGCCATGGCGGCCTTTGTCGGCCCGCATATGTATATATATATGTTGTGTTTGTTGGCTCTGTGTGGCCTTTGTTGGTGTCTTCTGATGTGCAGGGTTATTTTGGGATAGTCCGTAAAACAAAAGAAACCCTATCAAAATTTTAAAAAAAATATAAGTCATCTGTTTGCAATTCAGCTTTGTGATTGTGTTTGGGCACTAGTCACGGCCCACGAGGTTGGTTCATGACATAGAACTTCTCAAAGATTATGACATGAGTGTGCACTATCATCCTGGTAAGGCAAATGTAGTGGCAGATGCCTTTAGTAGGGTTTCTATGGGTAGCTTAGCCCATGTTGATGGTGGTAAGGAGATGGCTAGGTAGGTGCATCAATCGGCTAGATTGGGGGTTAGGTTGGAGGAGGTTTGTGATGATGATGTGGTTGTTGTTGATGGATCTAAGTCTTCTTTGGTTCATGAGGTGATAGCAAAACAAGATCTTGACTCCTCCTTGCATGTATTGAAATCCTTGGTGAAAGAGGGCAAAGTAGAGGTTTTCTCCCGAGGGGGAGATGGTGCCCTTAGGTACCAAGGTAGGTTGTGTGTGCCTTGTGTTGATGGTTTGAGGGAGAAGAAGTAGAGGTTTTCTCCCGAGGGGGAGATGGTGCCCTTAGGTACCAAGGTAGGTTGTGTATGCCTTGTATTGATGGTTTGAGGGAGAAAATTCTTGATAAGGCCCACAATTTTCTTATTCTATCCACCCCGATTCCACCAAAATGTATAGAGACTTGAGAGATGTGTATTTATAGGGAGGTACGAAGAGGTACATTGTGAAATTTGATAAGGCCCACAATTTTCTTATTCTATCCACCTCGATTCCACCAAAATGTATAGAGACTTGAGAGATGTGTATTTATAGGGAGGTACGAAGAGGTACATTGTCAAATTCATTTTCGGTTGCCATAATTGTCAACAAGTCAAAGCTGAACATCAAAGGGTGGGTAACCTAACCTAATACATAGAGATTCCCACTTGGAAGTGGGATGTGATTAATATGGATTTTACGGTTTGGTTGCCCAAGACTAGAAGAGGTTTTGATTCCATTTAGGTTGTAGTTGATAGGATGACGAAATCAGCCAACTTTCTACCGATTAAGACCACATATGGGGCTGAAGAGTATGCAAGGTTGTACATCTATGAGTTAGTAAGGTTGCATATGGTTCCTTTGTTGATCATATCAGATCGTGATTCAAAATTCATTTCATACTTTTGGAGGTCATTTCAAAGGGGTCTTGGTACAAAAGTTCACCTTAGTACGGCCTTCCACCCTCAAACGAAGCTCTAATAGATGCGGTGCACTAGACTCTGAGGATCTAACAACCTAGTACTATGATACAAAGTTTTTCACGACCCAAGCCTAGGGCCTAGATGTGACACGGCGCAAGGGGAACCCTAAAGGACCCTAAACAAGCCTTTTAGCGCATCATTACCCATCCTTGGTCATGGAAGCAATAAAATAGCAAATAAGAGTAAAAATAGAGATAACCAGGCTAAGGGACATTATTCATGTCATAACCATAAGAGTCAAGAAAATCAAGCTCATAACATTACACATGACATATCCAACAACGTCTTTACAACATAGATAAAAGCAGGGGCCAAGACAAGCAACCGGGCTCACCCTCATAGTCAATATTTATATGAAAGGAAAGTAGTCTTAGAACATAATATGATATCATAAGAAATGTCCCCGGAATAGAGCACTCACCAACAATCTTGAGTGGAATCGTACTAGCCACATGGATGGGAATGCTCAAGTGGGGCTCCAGTTCCTACATGGTGATGTCATGTAAGAATAGAGTATGCATTAGTATATTTGAATGTACTAAGTATGTAGGATGTAATGCAACATGTGATAAGTACCATAATAAAAATACATATCAAAGACAATAAATAGACATACCAATATGGCATGTATGAATGATACTTGAAGTAAAATCTTACTTATATAGAACATAATACATGTGCAAGAAGTGATCATTCATAGTGCAATCTAAGGCCTACCACCTCCTTAGAGAGGCATACGAGGTACAAACCCCTTCATGAGGTTGATGGAGTACAAACCCCCCCCAACAAGGTTGATGGAGTACAAACCCCTCAACAAGGTTGATGGGTACTAACCCCCCAACAAGGTTGTATTGGCCTGCCACCTCCTGAGCGAGGTGATCGAGGTACAAACCCCTCAACAAAGTTACCTAGGCCTACAACCTCCCGGATGAGGCTTGGTCATCCCCAACACTATTGAGATAATATCATATACATACATTCCTTTCATCATCATATAATCATTCAAATCATAAGACATGCATTGGACCTTTAATTCCTCAAGAAACCATAACCAGACATTTTATCAAACACTTGATGGGTGTGTAGTGCTAGTGTAAAAACATGCAATTCAAGAGTGTTATCATGCTAGAAAATCCCATGAAAACCCATCAATAAATACTTGGTAACACCCTCAAGCAATATACATCAAAACCCTTCATCAATTCTCATAATATATCTTAGATTCATTACCCAAAACATAGTAAAATGGTCATAATTTCATAAACCCCAAAATAGTGTGTAGTGAATTTCATAATAAATAAGACTCATGAGTAAATAAACTTTAAATCATGCAATTTTTTAGAAAAAGAAGTTTGGACATCATGGGTGAAAGAAACCCACATACCTTAGCTTGGGAGAATAGCTTGATAAAGATTGAAGATGGAGACTTGAAACTTAAGTGAGAACCTTGAAATCCAAATGAGTTTGAGACTTGAATTCAGGAGATGAAATATATAAATAAGTATTTGAGTGAGTATTTGGGAATGTCTTGTAGGATATTAGGGTGAAATAAGGCCAAGTATAGGTATTTTAATGCATGGAAACACTTAGGCCCAAGAATCAAATGTCTTGGACCAAAGTCAAAAATTGGCAACAAAAAGGACTGAGGTGCGCCCTTGGCGAGTCGCGCCAGGGGCGTGAAATTTTTTTTAGAAATTGCATTTTGTGATTTCCAAATTTTGACATGGTTGGCCTTAAATCAAGGTTAGACCCATTTTCCACTCAATTTGACACCCTGATCAAGCATATGAAGTTGAATTTTTGATATCATGCATGAATTTTGAGATATAAGGAAATTACGATTTCGAGCACTTTCGAAGCACATTTTCGAACACTTTTTGGGGTAAGTTCATTTTTAAGGTTCCTAAGCCCTTGATAAGACCTAAAACCCTCTAATGATCCCTCATTCCTTTCATTCTCCCATCCTCTCAAAATATTATAAGGCAACCACTCTCACAAAAGAAAAAGAAAGGCAAAACTAGGGTTTCCAAGATCTTCCCCAAACTTCAAGTTCCTTCTTTCTAGGCTCTAAGCAAGGTATGTGAGTTGATTTATGGGTTCCTTTAACCCACAAAGTACTTCCTTAAAGCTTTTACATTTTCTTTAAGTTCCTCAAGAATACCATGATGCATGCCAACAATTCAAATGATTATTTTATGATGTATTACTATGTATCTTGTCTCCAACAACATCATGAAATGTTTTACTATGTTTCTCCATCAGTATTGAGTTGATCGATATGACCCCAAAAATTAGGGTTTAATTCATGATGTGTGGGTTGCTTAGTGTAAGATTAAAGATCCATATTTTCCTTATTTTCATGCATTACCCTCTTGAATTATGAGTTTTCTAGTCAATGTACAATCCCACTAAGTTTAAGATGATTTTTGCATGATAAGATAATGATGGGGGCATGAAAAAAAGGTTTAAGTTGATGTTTTTCTCAAAGATATAAGCATGTTAATGATTCTCTTGAAAGATGTTCATGATGGTCTCCAAGGTGAAAGGACAATTCTCACTAGGTGGTTCCTAACATTTCGAGCTACTCTTATGAAATTTCTACATATGATTCTAAGTTTTATTACTTGACTAAGTGTATATTTAAAGTATTCCCTGGGATGACTTTGAATCAAATTAGGCATTGAAGTGGGGTTTGGTAATGGAATCCTAAAAGCAATCCTTTGCCTCATAAACAATATACTATCATAGGAGCCCGTGTAGACTAGGCTAGTGGATCCACGTAGGTAATTTATGGTAATTGATGATGCATGCTAAGTCATAGTTCCATTCGGCAAGTGATCTCCCTATGACAATGTAGGAGGTTAAGTTGGATTCAATGTAGTAGCTCACATAGTCTTATATGTAGGTTATGGTCCATTCCCATAAAGTGTGAGATTTGATATCTTCATTCCATCACATGTGTTCCACATGATGCATCGCTTTAACTTTATATTGAACTTTATTTCTTATGCACGCTTAAGCTCATTTACATGTTAACTTTACCATTTCATGCGTAGATATATTGAATTTATAATGATGGCATTAAAATTCCATGTTTGCATTATATCTCACATACTTAGTACATTCCAATGTACTAACGTATATTTTTCATACATGATGTCACCGCGTAGGTACCGGTACCGACATTAAAGCCTTGTGGTAGTGGTGAGCCCTTAGTTTGAGTTTTCACCTATTTTTTCATGCTTTGTATTATTCAGATGTATGTATATTTTTTATTTTAAAACTGGAGGCTTTTACTTTCTAACTTAATTTCATGTCTTTTTTATTTAAGAAAAACCAAAAATATGCATCGGTTCCCATTAAGTCATGTTTAGATGGTATTATTTTGGTGATGATGTATATTGAAATGTTTTTTTCTAACTCAAATGATTTCCCTTAGTCCCTTCCCTACTTTATTTCACATTATGTACATGTTTGCCTATGAATGCTTGATATGCTAAGATGGCTTGGATGAGGTACCTATGGGTCTCTCATTCACGGTGTTACGACTAGGCCCTAGTCTTTGCTTGTGATAAACTTGGTATCTGAGCATGAAGTTTTAACATGTTCCTTGCATGTCTAAGATACCACATTGAGTACAGTCTCATTCAACATTGTGAAGCACGCCGCAACCATGAGTGAGGGGCTATGAGGCATTTAGGGAAATTTTCCCTTCTTCATAACTTAGGTCATGCCTTTAGAGTTTTCTAAGGTTCTCCCTTATCTAACAATATTCCCTTTATTATTTCTAGGTCATGCCAATAAGAAGAGCTTGTCAACCAAGTAATACACCCAAAGAACAAGCGCCTCCTTTGCAACAAGATGGGGGGTGTCTCATGCAGAGTTTGGAGTCACCTTTACTATATTAGTACAAGCTTTGGTTGATCAAGAAAATAGAGAGATTTCCATCCCTCCTAGAGCACCCACACTGGCCATAAGGTTCAAGATTTCATGAGGATGAGCCCGTCGAAATTTCATTGCTCTAAGGTGGATGAAGATGCGACAGATTTCATTTATGAGGCATATTAAATCGTTGTCGTGATGGAAGTACCACTGGAGGAGAAGACCAATTGATGGCCTACCAACTTAAGGGTGTGGTAAAGATATGGAATGAGTAATGGGTTAATAAAAAAGGACAAGGAGTGGGTCAAATTGAGTTGGAGGAATTCAAGAGTGAATTCTTGGATAGGTTCTTCCTACTAGAGCTAAGGAAGGTAAAAGTGTAAGAACTCACAAAATCGAAGCAAGGTCACTTGACTGTGAGGAAGTATTCTCTAAAATTCACCAAACTCACCAAGTATACCTCATTTATGGTAGCAGATCCATGAGCTAAAATGACAAAGTTCATATCCTGAGTATCAGATTTGGTGTTGAAAGAGTGCAAAATTGTATTACTTGTGAAGGAGATGGATATATCCCATTTGATGACTTACATGCAAAAATGAAGGAGGAAAAGCTAAGGGAGCAAGCAATGGAGTCCAATAGGACTCGATGAATAGTTAAGGATATTCTCACCAAAAGAGCGGTGGCCATAACAAATTTCAAGGTGTCAAAAAGAAAGGAGGCAAAAGGTCTAACAACACTCTTCCTTGATTCATCTAGGACAAGGGAGCAGATCCAAAGCCACAAATTAACAATTGCCCTAAATGTGGGAGTCCCCACAAAGGGGAGTGCTTGACCAGCTCTAATGCGTGTTTCAAGTATGGTAAGCCCAAGCACCATGCCGAAGATTGTAGGAGTGGAGGTACTAGGCCCTATGGAAAAGGTGAAAAAGCTCAAGGTGCCCCAAGACCAATCACTTTTATGCTCTTCATGTCTCCCAATAAGTAGAAGATGCTCCAGATGTTGTTATCGATATTTTAAAATTTTATGATTTTGATGTATATGCATTGTAAATTCGGGAGCAAATTTATCTTTTGAACTCTTTTCCTTGCAAATAGATTTCATGCATGTCCTAAAGTCCTAAATAAGCCTTTTGAAGTGTGTACTTCAGTAAGAGAGTCATAGTTGCACAAAAGGTCTATAAAAATTATCCTACGCCCATATTACATAAAGTTATCCCTTGTGACTTGGTAGAACTCTCTATGGTTGATTGTGATGTTATACTTAGGATGGATTGACTACATGCTCTCATGCTTCCATTGATTGTTGAACTCAATCATTCAAGTTTCAATTCCCAAATGGGTCTATTCTTGAGTGGGAGGGTAGTAATTCCCCATGTAGAGGTCAGTTCATCTCATATCTAAAGGCCTAGAAAATGATCTCTAAGGGGTGTATATATCACAAAGTGAGGGTTAGAGATGTCACTTCTAAAGTTCCCTATCTTTAATCGGTTCCTATTGTAAATGAGTTCCTATTGTCTTTCTGGAAGAATTATTTGGTGTTCCTCCCAAAAATAAAATACACTTTGGCATAGACCTCTTTCCCCACACTTAACCTATCACCATTCTTCCTTAGAGAATGGCCCTGGTGGAGTTAAAGGAACAATTGATGGATTTATTAGAAATGTATTTTATTAGACCTAGAGATCTCCATGAGGTGCCTTGGTATTGTTTGTAATAAGAAATACGGGCCACTCCAAATATGTATAGACTACCAGCAACTCAACAAGGTCACCATTAAGAATAAATACCCACTCCCTAAGGATAGATGGCCTATTTATTCAACTACAAGGAGCCAACCATTTTTCTAAGATTAATTTGCAATCCGAATATCACCAACTAAGGGAAGGGGAGAGTGACATTCCTAAAATGACTTTCTGGATAAGGTATGGGCATTTTGAATTTACAGTGATGCCTTTCGACTTAACTAATGCACCAGCAATCTTCATGAATCTTATGAATTCTGTGTTTATACCCTACCTTGACATATTCATTGTGGTACTCCTTGATTATATTCTAATCTACTCGTGAAGTGAGGGAGAACATATGGAGCATTTGAGGGTGGTTTTGCAAATCGTGAAGGAGGAAAGACTATTTTTGCAAAATTTGACAAGTGTGCATTTTGGTTGAAAGAGGTTGCCTTTCTTGGGCATGTAGTATCAGGTGATGGATCAAAGTTGACCCTAAGAAGACAGAAGTGGTGAGCAATTGTCCAAGGCCATTTAATCCTATGGACATCAGGTTTGAAGGTTTTTCCTCCATTTCATCTTCATTCATTCAGTTGACCCAAAAGAAGGTGAAGCTCATATGGACGAATGAGTGTGATAGAGTTCTCAAACCTTGAAGGATCGGTTAACTTTAGCTCTAATCTTGACCTTGCTGGAGGGAATCAATGGGTTTTTCATTTATTATGACTCCTCAAGAATTGGTTTGGGTTGTGTGTTGATGCAATATGGTAAGGTAATTGCCTATGCATCAAGGCAATTGAAGGTGCATCAGAAGAACTACCCAACACATTATCTTGAGCTTGCAGCCATGGTGTTTTCATTAAAAATATGGCATCACTACTAGTATGGGTTCACGTGGATGTTTTCACTGACGACAAAAGCCTTTAATATGTGTTCACTTAAAGAGATGTCAAGCTAAGACAATAAAGATGGTTAGAGCTTCTCAAGGACTATAATATGAGAAGTATCACCCCAAAAAATCTAATATGGTAGCTGACACACTTAGTAGAATTTCCATGGGTAGTGTGTCTCATTTGGAAGAGTATGTAAAAAGGGAGTTGGCCAAGGAAGTCCATAGGTTGGTAAGAATAAGGATGAAGTTGAATGATACTAGTAGTGGTGGTATGATGGTGCTACATGGCTCTGAGTCTACATTAATTGAGAATGTTAAGTCAAAGAAAGATCTTGATCCCACCTTGGTTAAATTGAAGGCCTTGGTGGAGGTAGAAAAAACAGAGGTCTTCTTACAAGGGAAAGATAGGGTACTCCATTATCAAGGGAGATTGTGTGTGCTAAATAATATGAGTTGAAGGAGTTGATATGGCAAGACACTCATAATTCCTCCTATTCCATTCATCCAATTCTAGAAAAATGTATAGATATTTTAGAGAAGTTTATTAGTGGAACGGAATGAAAAGAGATATTGGCAAGTTTGTGTCCGAGTTCTCCAATTTCCAATAAGTAAAGATTGAACATCAAATGCTGGTTGGCCTAGGTCAAGACATTGAATTCATATTTGGAAGTGGGAAAAGATCAATATGGAATTTTTAGTGGGAATGCCTAAGACAGAGAAACACTTTGACCCCATATGGGTGATAGTGTATAGAATAACAAAATTGGCTCACTTCTTACCAATCAAGCTAATATTTAGTGATGAAAACTATTCTCAATTGTACATCTAGGAGTTGTAAGGTTGCATGAGATTTCATTGTCCATCATATCTGATCGTGAGTTTAGAAATTATTTCAAAGGGGTTTGGGTACTGAGGTAAAGTTGAGTACCGTCATCCATCCTCAATATCGATAGGTAAGCCAAAAGAACAATTCCAACATTGGAGGATATGTTGAGAGATTCCGTATTAGAGTTCAAGGGGAGTTGGGATGCTCAGTTACCTCTCATTGAGTTTGCCTACAATAATAGCTTCCATTCAAGCATTCAGATGGCACCATTTGAGGCTCTATATGGTAGATGGTGCATATCACCTATTGGGTGATTTGAAGTTGGTGAGATGGCCTTAATAGGGCCAGACTTAGTCATGGATGCTACGAAAAAAGTAAGACTCATAAGGGAGAAAATGAAAATGGCTCAAAGTCGACAAAATTTCTACTCTGATGTGAGAATGAGGAATCTTGAGTTCGATATCAGTGATTGGATTTATTTGAAGATGTCTCCCATTAAGGTGTGAACTAGTTTGGCAAAATGAGAAAATTAATCCCTAGATATGTAAGGTCTTATAGGATGGTGAGAAAAGTTGGCAAACAAGGAATATGAGTTAGAGTTGTCTCTAGAGATGAATATGATTCTTCCGGTATTCCATGTGTCAATGTTGAGGAAATTTATAGGTGATCCAGGCTTTATAGTTCCAGGAGATATGAGCATTGAAGAAAATTTGAGTTATGAAGAGATTCCGA